>JAPYYQ010000657.1:0-53694 GCA_030522585.1 Anagyrus pseudococci | reverse complement strand
TTTCTTTAATCAAATATAAAAAATATGGTAGGGAGCGAATCAGTCCTCGATTACCGTTAAAACAACGATAATTTTTATGGATCTGGTCTCTCCGTGTAGTACCGAGAGACGATAAATGAAATGTATACATGCTATACAGCTGAATTTGAAAGAAAACAAAATGCAAAAAAAGAATTGCCGTTGTCGGAGCGCGCCCCCCATGTAAATCGCTTGGCGCTCGAAACCGGCAGAAGGGGATTAGATGAATCAAGGCAGGTATAGACTATCTGCACTCTGTGAAAGCCTATAAGCAGTGCGCGTATATATTCTAGCAAGAGAATATATATATATATATATGCTGCGCCGCCAGCGCCGACTTGCGCCATCAGAAATTGTAATTCGGGAAAGGAGAGAGAAGAAGGAGCCGGAGGAGTAAGAGACGAAAAGGTCTACGCATCTCGCCCGGAGATTTCTCCTCCCGCTGGCTCTCTCCCTCTGCACACGCTCGCATCCTCCTCCTCCTCCTTCTCCTCCACCTACATCGGCTTTGTCTATCTCTTCGGTTCGCGTGTGCGTCTGGACCTCTCTCGCAGTCACGGGAAGACTCAATACTCTCTCTCTCTCTCTCTTTCTCATGACAGAAACGTTGTGGGGCTCCCGGTGAAAGTGAAAAGCAAATGCCAGAGCAGGTCGTTTAACTCATGACCCGCTAACCCATCCTCCCGCGCGTGTCTCCCGACTTACCGACGACTAGGACTATTCGTGCAATTGGAAAAGCCGGCGAGATAATAAAACTATACGTGTCTCTTAGCCGACGATGATGAGAGCCCGGCAGTTCGAGCTTTTAAATTATTGCGCGTTTGGCATTCTTGCGTCAGTCGCAAAAAGCGAGCTGACAGCATATCCGTCCTATTAGCTCGCTCGCCCGTCGATTTTACACACATCAAATCGCTTCTGGAAATTGCCTGGCTTTCAAAATCTTCCCGACTCGTTATTCAAGATGATGGATTTTACAAGCAGCCACAGCTTCTTGTCTCCCCCTCCTGCTCCCGGAGCTGCCGTTCTCTTTTATTTACAAGATTCTTTGAATTTTCAGTTTTCAGACACGCGAGCCCACGCTTGATTTACTAGTTCTTTGTACTCCGCACTTCGCGCCGCTAGCGCTTTTATATTGCCAATTAAAGGAGAATATACGAACAAACCCAACGCCGCGTTTTCCAAATACAATTTTGCTCGCTTTGATCTTTGTCTATCGGCCAGTTATTATTGGACGTGTCGAAAGCATCATTTACCCTAACGTGTCAATCAAACTTTTAACGGATATTTCATTTGAACGATTTTTCATTTTTAAAATTCAAATTGCAAGATATCAAGACTCGATTTTTTTTCGTAAACGCGGTATAAGGCATTGTTCAAAGTTCAACGTATAGCCTACGGGCTCAAAAATGCTCGTGCGGAAAAGGAAGAAAGAGCGGCGGGTGAATAATATAAAAGTAGCTTTGGATCTCGATGCTGGTAAGAGTGAAAAAACAAATAAACTGACAAGGCAATGTTGTTGTTGTTCGTACGGCCCGAGGGAATAAGCAAAGCAAAGAAAGGAGGGTCCAGATGATTATATAGGCTACAGGCTGTGCGATGGGCTTCGAGAGGTAAAAAGAAAATCGGAAGCCCCTATAGCTGGGAGATGGGCCGATAAAGGGAGGAGGAGCAAGGTCCAGCCGGCTAAAGAATAATCGACTTACCGCAGTCTTCATGTCGTCTCTCGGGTGCTTTTGACGTGTATTATTTTCCGTAGGGTGTCTTTGGTCGGAGGTGGCGAAGCAGTAGCGTTGCCGCGCGCTAACACGAACGAAGACGAGAAGCAGCGGCTCTTTGGCTGTGGGGCTGGAGAGAGATCTCGGGAGTCGTGAGTAGAGTCGGCCGAGAGATGCTGCTGCTGCTGCTTTTCGTCCGCGGCTATCTCTATATTGCGGAGAGGAGAGGAGAGAATCCCTTTATATAGCGACTCTCACTTTGCCCCCTACCCGCGGGGAAGCTGCTCTCGAGAGAGAGAGAGAGCGCGAGGCGCTCCTGCCGATTCCTCAATTATGCGCAGGGGCTCCGACCGACTGCCTCGCCGCGGGAGCGCCGACGCTCCTTCGGCCGCCGGCACCGCTCCTCTCTCTCTCTCTCTCTCTCTCTCTCTCTCTCTCTCTGTAAGCACCTTGGGAAATTAACGCACGCACACGTCCTCTCCTCCTCCTCCTCCTTCGCCAATACCAGCATCTTCTAAGCCGCTTCTCCCCCTCGCCACCGCGCTTTGCTTTCTTCAACACCTCAAGCTCTTCTCAGCTCCACCTTCTCTTCTTCCTATTACCCTTCAACGGCGTTTATCCAATCGTTTGCCATTTCATTTTCTTTCGACTGTTTATAATCAAACATGTCGATTAGGTAATAAAAACGTACGAGCGGCTTCGACAAGTCCAACGTTTACAATTTTACAAGGACTCTTTACTAGTTTAATTGGATGAAAAATGTTAAGAGACAAATAAATACCTTATTTTATGGCCCATAATTATTTTGGCTAATCAAACGACGACCAGTTGTAAATTGGACGAAAAGTTGAAAAAAAATGGCAAGTTGAGAGTAGGCTTGGAGGAGCATAAAACGTAACAGCCAATCCTATTCGCCAAAATTGATTTGCCAAAGCAGGGACAGGCATCGAGTACACCTCCATCGCCGGTGCGACGCAACTTCCGATTCCCCTTGCAGTTTTGCAACGCACATCCTTCGTCGTGTGAAATAAAAGAAAACATATTACAGGCGCGAATACAAGGGTAATCGCGATAAGATATCGTGATTATAGATCGAGGAAAAGAGTCAGGGAGGTGGGGCTGTAGGGGGAGATGGAAAGAAGATGGCCAGTCGGATGGATTTTTTGCTCCGGAAAAGAAAGTGTCGATTGCGCGTAACGCCGCGATGTACACGTGTGTGCCCGGAGGAGCGACGAGCCAAAGAGGCCCAAACGAACTTTCGAGCCAAAGTAAAAGTGTTGCGTTGCAGGGGAGAAAGGAGGGGGAGGAGGAGGAAGATGATGATGATGATGTTGCATGCGCTGGTCCACAGTCTCGAGTAAGCCGAGTCGATCGTTATTTCATCGTTGTCGTCCTCTTTCCTCTGGGGGGGGGGGGGCCTCGTGTGCTGCTACTGACCCCCACTCCTCGTCATTGTATAGTTTCGACATCGAGCGTCGAAATTCGAACTGGATACAGATCGGCCGGAGCGTATTGCTTCTCTCAAACTTTCGAGCTCTGTTTAGCGGGTGCGCGTGCCTGTCGCCGGGATACGGCGCAGTCACTTTCCGGGAGGCATCGAACTAAGCAGGAGAGCGGCCCCGAGATATCGCTAATAAAAACGAGCGGTTGCGTCCGCCTGGATAAGCCCAGCTCCCCCCAATGGCCTCTTGACAAATCGCTAATTAGTCATTCTCGCTCGAGGCGGCCGCGTAACAGTTTACGCGACAGTTTATGAATCTCATGTGTTTATAGAGAGAGAGAGAGAGACGTAGGAATATACCGTGAAAGAGGCGCGGACGAGCATATAGTCGGATGCATGCTATGCCGATATATACTTCCTTATAAGCCCTCCTCCATTGGCATATCTTATAAAACATCGGATCGGAGAGTCTGCGTCGTATCCCAGCTCTGACTCAACGACAGAGATCCTCCTCCCGACTAATCCGCGGTAATTCGGTATTCCTCGCGAGAGCCATCATCGAGCACGCGTCTTCGGCATCGCGTGCATTGTCCGCGGCATGAATGCGCCGCGAGTTTGCCCCCCCCCCTCCCTCTCTCGCTTATAATAAATGACACGGGCGTGTGTGTATATACCCAGCCCGGCGAATATGAAAATAAATATGCGAGAGTATGGCTGTGGATGAAAGTTACAAAAGCCCTCCCTCCAAGCCAACGCCATTTACGGACGCGGCCGGATTTGCGCAACGACACACATTGTTTTCTCATTTCTTCTCGGCTCCGCTACGGCCCCATTCTAGCGCCGCCGATCAATTTCACTCCGATGTACGCGCGCAAAACAACTCGCCGGCCCATTCCTCCTGGACTGAAGTTAGTCGGGCGGCTGCTGCTGCTACTGCCAAGTTCGCATTATATCGCGGAGGGGGATATGTATCTCTCGGTGCCGCGGGAAAGAGAACGACTGGGAAAGAGGGAGGAAGACAAAAAAAAAAAAAGTATAAGAAACGAGAGGGAAATCGTGGGTGCGGCTCTCTTGCAGAAGAGACTGTGTACGCTCGCCCGCGTACGAATTTCAATACGCCCCGCGAGGATTTTGACTGTAGACCTGCTGTGCCACGGCCGGCTCTCTCGGAGTATATGGAATAACTCGAGAGAAATAGATGTATATATCGCCTATCTTGCCCGCACTAGTGCGCCAACTTTCACGGCTGCCCCCCCCCACCCTCCCCCGCTCGACACACACACACACACGTTTGGCTAGGCCGCGCGAACCGCCTTCCAGAATATGCCTTAGAGCTGCTGCTACTGCTGCTGTTGGATTTATATTTTATCCCGCGACTCTGCGGTTTCGCCTCGAATGAGCCACCTCGGGCTCAGCGGGACGACGAGAGCCTTGGATGATCTTATCGGGTTGCGTACATCTCTCCGCCGGCAGGTACTTTTTCCTTTATAAGGAGACAGATGGGATTGTTGTGTGTTGTTCGTTCTTTATATCGCAGATATACCAGATGTAGATTTAAAGGGAAAATTGATATTTCTTTTTATTTAGTCGACAATTCACGTTGTACAGGCACATTTTACTAAACGGGACACACGAAACGGGACGATACGAAGACAGGGCTTTTTTCATAGAAAAAAGAAGGGGTAAAAAGAAATCAATAAATAATCGGCTCGTCGACTCCAAATTTCTCAGAATCTTGCGAAACGTTGCGTCAGAGAGAGAGAGAGAGACGCTTCAGCAGGCTGAAATTGTATGATCATTAAATTGGGGAAAAAACGTGCGCGGCCCGAGCCGTATTAATGGAATTATCGATTAAACATTTTATTACTTACAAACGCAGGCTCGCGCGTTTGACTTGGGAACTTGCTCGCGCGCCGATGCTGAAAGACGTGTAAAGGTATAATAACTGCTTATCTCATTGGCTCGACATCACTTGAAGCTTTAATGATATTTTTTTTCATGAACTTACAGGAGCACGAGTTTTTCGGCTGGCAACAAGGATCCGGATTGCAAGGGACCAAGGTTCCAGGCGCCATGAAGCTGATAAGAATTTTCAAGCAAAATTCAAACGAGTTGAGAGTTTGTAAAAAGGTTTGCTAATAAAAATCGCAACGAATTGGGGATAATTGAAAAAAATGATACCTCAGAGCGTAAGTCGTGTTATCATCGACATTGGTCGTAGGCTTGTGCCAAGGCTTCTGTTTCGCCCAGGGCACGTCGAGTTTTTCCGGATTGCAGATGGGCATGTAACTGCACTGGGTCGTTGTGTTGAGGTCCATCGGCTCGTCGGAGCGCTGGTATTGGCGTACCGGGGCGAACGACTTCGTGGGCGTGATGCACTCGTAGCAATTGGTCATGTACGAGAGACGGTTTGTCGTGCAGGCTGAGAAAGGGAAGGTTAGCAATGCCCCAATTAAAACCTCAATTTCATCTTTTTCTTCTTTGAGAGAGAGAGAGAGAGTTTAAACGGAGGGGAGCGCTTGGCGCTTTGAATTTAATACTGCCCAGAGACGATTTCGAGCAATTATTTCACAAGCGCGCGCTTTCGGTATCCCTTGCCGCTGCAACAGGAATGGTTTTTCAAAGCCAAGCGCGCATTACATCGAGATTGCTGCTGGGGGAGCGAGCGAGCGCGCGCGCGCGCGGATATAATGGAGCCGCGAGAGCGTTTTGATAATCGCAAGAGCGGCCAAGCGATCGCGGCAATCCTCTGCGTCGCTCCGTAATGAGCGGACTCCCGCGAGCAGACTCGCTGCTTGCGCAACTCCCAGCCCCGAGTCAACACCGAAGCATGGATAGATGGAGGCGAGGGGGGAAAGGGGCAAGAAAGAGCCAGGCCCTCTACTGCAATGCAAGAGTTCCGCCGCATCTCCGGCATTTTCGTTCCATCAACACTCGTGCCGAAAGGGATAATTATCCCTTTGGGCGTATGAGACACTGGCGAGGTGTCAGTCCGAAATTCCCGCGATTACTTCTCATGAGGGGGGAGACGTGTCCTCTTTTTCAAGAGCACGAAGATGAGCGGCTTACCCTCCAACGGTGCCTTTGAAAACTCGAGGTTCGTCTGGGGCCTGATTTCGGCGGGGGGCTTGCGATACTTCCAGATGAAGTCGCATTTCTGGGTGGTCGCCTCTTGCATCGGTCCCCGGCCCAGCAGCTGCCTGCTGCACGGCAAGATCGGCCTCGTCGGCTCGACGCACCAGTTGCCGGGGTAGCTCATCTGTTTTTCAACGAGCACGTCGGGCCCATTGTAGCTTTCCGTAGGCGAAAGGTATAAACGAGAGCTGTACCAGACGGGATATATTACTTTGTTGACGGTGTCGTGGCAGACCGCGTCGTCGCTGAAGAGCTGATGGCCCCGGGGCAGAATGGGCCCGGGCCGATCGCCCTCGCCGCCGAAGTAGCTCTGCTTGTAGGTCGTCTTGTCGTCGAAGCAGCAGTCCCGGGTGAGCAGGTGCGTCACGTCGTCCGGGCGAATCGGCTTGGCCGGCTCGGCGCACTGGGGCCAGTAGCTCAGCTCGTAGGTCGTCTGCCCGTCGATCGGCGTCGTCGGCTGCTCGTACTTCTGCGGGCGCATCCAGTGGGGCAGCTCCCTCTCGCCCGGCTGGACGCCGAAGAAGCTCAGCCGGTAGGTCGTGCAGTCCTCGACCGGCTCGCTCGATCGCTTGTACTTTCGCACCGGCCTGAAGGACTTTACCGGCACGTGGCAGGTCGAGTCGTAGTAGCTCAGCCTGTAGGTCGTGTCGTCTGCAAACCGGCATTATCAAGGCTCAAGAGAGAATTAAAGTATAGCAGGCAGTAACGAGAGAGCACCTACCGGCTACCTGGCCCCGGGGCAAGCACAAGTTGCCTCTGTACACTATTGGATGCTCGCGGGCCCCGTACTTCCAGGTGAAGTCGCACTTTTGCGTGGTATAGTCCTGGATTGGGCCCCGGCCGAGTAACTGCCTGCTGCACGGCAAAATCGGCCGAGTAGGCTCGACGCACCAGTTGCCCGGATAGCTCAGCTGTCATTTTAGTTTTGCACATACAGCCTAATTGCTTGGCTTTGCTCAATTTGTTCAATAATCAATGAAAATCTGTACTTTCTGCGTAGTGTCGTCCGATAATCGGCCCTCGCACGTCTTCAGTGTGGCTGGCGGAACAATGGGTTTGCGTCTCGGTGCGGTTTCCGGCCAGTATGACAGTCTGTACGTTGTTTTATCCTCGAGCGGCACGTCTGATTTGTCGTAGCACTAGACGGTAGATAGGCGGACAAGTCGAGAGGAAGATGCTTTTTTTTCGAGGGACTTTAATGGAAAATCTATTTACCCTTATCGGACGAAAGGATTTTGGAACTTCCGGTTGAACGTATTTCTAGGTGAAACAAAATTTTTAGCCGCATTACATACAACGTAAACATTTGACAAATGCGATGCTGCAAAAATTTGAATTTCTCCTGCTTCATAACTTACGTAGGCTGGATATTGTGGAACTTTGCAGCAACAGCAATTACAACATTCGTCGTGACCCAACTATGGCAGTTTAATTAAGTAACCGCGGAATGAGCATAATTTTCGTAATCCAAATGAATATATATTTTGTTAAAATTTAATAATTTAAGCTTACTCGAAGTTTATTTTTAATGTCGAATAACGAAGGAGGCCTTTCACGTTGAACTCTGAGACATAAATTTCAAACGTTACCTTATTTTCAAATAATACAACCTTTTTTTATTTACCGTTCTTGGATGCAAATATCCATGTTTGTCCAAAAAATTTAGAAATTCTCAAAAGAGTTCGTTAAATTATTATACTTTAAGGAAAAATTTTGATTTCTGGACGAATAAATTTTGCAAACGAACGCGACACAACGAAATTTTCTATTGAAGGTTAATGCTTGGAAAAACAATCGAACGTTACATTTTAATAGATATATTTAAATTTGTATATATACGAATTATGTATTGACTAATTAAAAGAAAGGAAAAAAACTGAAATATTAGCACAAGTTTTTACGAAAAACTTTTGAAACTTTTATTTTTATTATTTATTATCACGCTTGGTGTAAAAGCCAAGGTACATATTTCAAATTTACTCATAAAAGTCGAGCTTTTTAACGCATTGATCATTATTTATCACAAGAAACCGCCGATATCATTAATTTTCATTTCAATGATTAGCGACGACGCGTGTATTGTAATATAAATTCATAATTAAATTACAATTTAAATAGTATAATAATAATAATATCATTTATAATAAAGTAATAATAAAATTAACAATGTGTATATTTATGTAATATTAAGGCTCTGCGAGGCGCGTTCGTCCATGAATTCATCTCACATTAGTCACATGTAGTACGTCTCGAAAAAATTTAAACGCATTAACAAAAAATTTTTCACTATCTTTTTCATTGCACATAAAATTAAACTGACCAAAATATATATATACTTATAAATCCTGTATTGTGCCTCTGAGACGTCACGATGAAATAATCCTACGTTTATTAAAAATAAAGTGTTGTACCTATCAGTGCAATTACTTACAACGAGGCGAACGACGCAGATACGTAAGATATTTGAATGGTAAAGTGGCAGTCAGTTTAAAGAATTGTTATTTCGAGCCCCCCAAGCTCTCGGATATACAAATATAGTAAGCACAGTACGGCACTTTAAATACTTTAAATGTAGATATAGCTAATGCAAAGTTATTTTTTGCTTTCACAAGAGTTATAAATAAATCGAAGAGGAAGAAAAAGATGCACTTTTCTATTATTACCACTCACGTGATCCATTCTTGGCGTTTTTCTATGCTCTCTCTCTCTCTCTCTCTCTCTCTCTCTCACTCACTCACGCTCGCCTTCAAATTAATGCAACAACATTAACATTCGGCTATGTCTACAATTACGCACTTACATACACTTTATAAACATGCTTTCTAAAAATATTGAGAAAAGTATTGAGTAAAAAAAAAACGTTCTAATAAAAATAACTCCGTGAAGAAAGTGCTGAGACGAAAGGTTTGCTTCAACGAACAAATGTTTGTAATAAGCACAGCTACAGCGCCAAGAAGAAAAGTACATTAGACTCGTAGAGAGCGAAACGAAAGAAAAGTCGATGAGCCACGGGCCAAGCCGAGCAAATTGGAGATTTGAAGTTTCTTTAAAAAGGCTCCGATGGTGCGTCTGCGGTTTCTGTTCGCCTCTACGAAGAGGGAAATCAATTAGGCGAGTGTCAGACCGAATCTCTGGGATATTTGAGGCGTGTGGGTCGAGGCGACAGCCACGAGCAGTGGCAGGTCAGCCGCGTCCACGTCGAGGAAATCGGTTAGATTTCTGACGCTCGCGTCGTCCAAGTCGGCCGTCAGAAGAAAATCTGCCAGGGTCAAACTGCGCATCCACATCTCACGCAGTCTGCTCTCCAGAAACTTTATGCACTGTAAACAGAATTGTCACGTGGTTATAAAGAAAGTAAGCAACGAGAGGGAGAGAGAGAGAGATAACTTGGTAGAGAAGATCTTACGAGTTCGGGCGAGTGAAGAGTCTTCCACATGTAGACAAAAGCCTCGAGCATGTCCGAGACGAGCCTGGACATGCCGACAGAGGTCGGGCCCGAGAGGCTCGAGGCGTTGGAGAGCAGGCCGACCTGCCAGCTGTCGAGGTCGCCGATAATGCAGAGGGCCTCGGAGACCGGCTGGTCCAGCAGGGGGAACTTGACGGCGAAGCCGAGGTTCTCGCGAATCGCTTGCCACCATTCCTCCTGCGGCTCCTCTCCCGACTGCCGCGGCTGGCTGGCTCGCTTCTTCGTCAGGCCTTGCACGGCCATGCCCCAGGTGTAGCCGGAATCCAGCTGCTCGCCGCCTGGATTCTCAGGGCGCAAGCCAATGAGGCTCCTGGGAAAGCCAACGCGCACTTTTCTCTCGGGCCTCTGCAGAGCGCCCGTCCTCCTCACTGACTCGGACCTGCAAGCACAGCGGCCTTTGAATCGACGCACAAGTAGACGGGGGATCGGCTGCTTTCGAGCCGGGACACGAGGCTCTTACCTGGGCATGGGGAGCTCGACGATGCCGCTGGCGGCGAGGAGGGCCTCGAGGCTGTCGGGGCTGGCCTCCGCGGCGGCGGCGGCGCGGCTCGGCGAGAGCCGGAGGGGCGCCTCCTCGCTGGAGCAGGCGGCTCCGCAGCCGCGCAGCACCTCCGTCGCGTTCGTCGGGGTCTCGAGGGGCTTGCCGGCGTTGCCCTGCTCGCGAGGACCTCCCGAGGCGGCCTGGCCCCCTTGGCCGGCGGCCCGGCTCCGGCAGCGCAGGCAGGCCCCGGGCTCGTCCTCCCTCGGCGGTCCCATGCTCTTCGACGACTCGGGGAAGTTGCGCTGGATGATCTTGCGCAGCACGCCCTCCGGCAGCTCGGCCGACGTGCTCGGCACTCGCGTGAACGTGTACGAGCACTGGCAGCGGCACGACGACTTGAGCCGCTCGTGGATCGACAGCCCGGGCTTCTCGTCGCCCAGCGTGAAGTACACCTGCTGCTGATTCTTGCTTAGCTCGGATCGCGTGTCCTCGGCTAGGCTGGACTGGTACGCCGCGAAGCCGGCCTCCTCGCTGCAATGACGTTATCATTATTTATTCAGCTCGATAATATAAAGACCGCTACGTAAAAAAACAACGATCCTTAGAGATCACTGGATTAATTCAAACTCACACGAGAAACCTCTTTGATTTCTCTTTTTAATGAATCAGCAAATATAAGCGCGAGCGAGCAATTCGTGAGTATAGTAGTACAAATCGGGATGTGGTATTAGATGGATAAGGAATAATGCTTACAAAGTCTTATAGTTAGAGTTTCGATTGACGAAAGCCGAGAGCTTCTGGCGGTCGATATAGGCCAGCTTTGCTTCTAAGGCTAGCTGCTCGAGCGCCGGCTCATTGTTAGGCGTGGCTTTGTTAATGTGGCAAAGCTTGCGCTCGTCCTCGTCGACGACGATAATCTTGACTTTACTAGTAGCTTGCCTTTCGTCGAGTGCCGGGGCCGGCTCCACTTGCCCCGACGGCTTTTTCGCCTTCAGCCCGAAATCGCTGAGTCGCTCGTGCTTGGTCGCGCTGCGCTTCAGCTTCTTCGAGGAGGCTTCCTCTTCTTCCTTATCTTCCTGCTCACCTTCCGTCTTCTCTTTCTTCTGAGCCTCGGCGAATCCGTACGTATCCTGATGTATCAGATCAGCCCCGAGGCCGTTGGCACTGCTCGTTTGCCCGAGCTTGAACTGTCCTTCGCGGGCCTGTCCGTTGAAGGAGGGCACGGAAGAGGAGGAGGAGGAAGAAGTAGAGGAGCCTCGCGATATCGAGTTCCGTAGGAGGCTCGGGGAAGGCTGCTGTTGCTTGACTCGCCGCCCCGAGGACTTGAGCGGCCGCTTGCTGGGCAGGTAAAAGGGGCTCCGCTTGACCGTCGGGCCTTGCTGAATGACAGGATTGTCGCGCAGGGCACGCTCCAAGGCGGTCTTCGCCTCGTGGAGGTAGGCCGGCTCCGGCCGGGGCGAGTCCAGCTGCTTCTCCACGATGCCGCTGCGGACGAAGTAGGAGAGGAAGTGGAGAACCGACTCGACGAGGCTCGCCTTCTCCGGCTCGGCCGCTATCACCGTCTGGGCGACCCGGCTCGGCGTGCCCACTGCGCCGTAGAGGTCGGCCAGCTGTGCCCACAGAGGATTGCACGCGTATTGTTTGCCCATTTTGTCGAGCTGTTGACAAGTGGCAGATGTTAACACACACCTGTGTTACGCGCTTATAATAGTACGTTATCGACGTGAACATCGAGGAAAATTACCAATTGCTTATCGCGGCAGGGAGGTGCCGTGTGCACCCAACCAAGATGATGCGTCAGAACGGCAGTGACGATGGTACTAATGAAGCTGGCGCAAATAAATAATGACAGACATTCAATGACATTTATATAGTCAGGGGCTAAAAATGCGAGAAAAGGTTAATCGATGTCGAGCGCTTACAAGTTGGTAGACTTGGTGTCGTACTTCTCGAGCAGCCAGCACATCTGCTGGAGACTGCGGTGAACCGCACCGAGCGAGACGTCGCTCGAGACTTGGCTAGAGTTGAGGAGGACGTTGTGCCAGAGCAGATGCCGCGGCTGGATCTCGGTATCGAGTCTCATGATACGCCTGAGCAGGCGGATGGTCGAGCTGTGAGAGGCGCGCTGGAGCCGACGCACTAGGCTCTGCCGAGGGCCCTTGCTGCAGGAGTAGCGCAGCCGGTCGAGCATGCCCTCGAGCAGTGCCGCGTGCTCCAGAAACACGCTCATCGTCTCTCTGAAACGGCCCAAGGCTTTGTTACGTCCCCGACTTTATCGGAAGAAGCTGAAGGATAGAGGCTACTCACTGCTCGCGACCAGCCGGTAGCTGGAGGAGTAACACCAATCCCAGGCGGGTTTTGTGCTTGCCGTTGCCCTGGCATTCTAGCTGATCGTACGCCAAGGCTTCCAGGCCGTCCTCGGACTCGGATCGGCTGAGCGAGGTCGAGACCGCGCGGAGCCAGCGTCGGCGCAAGCTCGACAAACTCCCGCTCCCGTGTAGTCCGGTCGCCCCGGACTCCAACGACTGCGAACCTTACAAGGGATTTTCGTGTTTTTACTTCTCTCTCTCTCTCTCTCTCGACATTTACAACAATTTCAGCTTGTACTTGATTTTTATTTTCTCTCAATTTGTTTACTTACTGCCAAGACGAGGCACTTCGATGTCCCATCCGCTACCGGTGCTCGAGCACGTTGAGCTTTTTCGCAGAGCTCGACTCAAGTTGCTTCCAGACACATTTCCAGAGCCAGGCCGAGATACTGCAGTCGTAAAAAACAATCGGTTAAATTCCAAAGCAAAAGATTTTGTTTTACTCGTCAATTATACTTGTCTAACCAATCTTACATTGGTTCCGTAGACTTGAATTACTCGAGTTGGCCTCGAAATTCGTCCAAGTGCCAAGGGTTTCACTGGAATGTTGCTGGCTGGGGAAAATAACGAAATCCAACTAGTTTACTTTTTTCTTAACATGGAATCGGAAATAATAATAATAATCGATTTCTTTATATCGTTACCTCGGCTTGCACACACTGTGCTCCGTATAAGGAAATACCTTGGTGCAGATTATGCTCGGCGGCGAATTGCCTACGTGAATCTGGAATTTGAAATCAATGGAATTGAAAAGCTCGAAAGTATTGGTTAAGTAAAAGAGGAATAAAGCATAAGTGTAAGGCTACCTTGAAAGAAGGACCCTTATACATCATGGCCACACTGCCAAAGGTCATTTCGTTAAGTAGCTTCGTGTCCTCGCTCAGTAGTTTATCGTGCTGTTAACAATAAACAATAGCCTAATAAGTCCAACAGTCGAACTAATGCGTGTAACAAATAATAAGAGACGAGTTGAAATTTTTTACCTCGCACACGTTAAACTCGGCCGATTTACTATTGACATTGTCAAGCTGTCGAGGAGCTTTAGAGCTGGCGTTTGTAAGAGTCTGCTTGGCATTGTGGTCGAAGGTTGTCCTGCCAGGGTTGCCGGGAGCGGCCACCTTAGCCGCGCAATGCCTGCACTTCTCCAAGAGCATCGAGTCGAAGAGCAGGGCATGATTCATCCTCGACTCGCAGTCGCGGAATAGCAAAATCCTCACGGGATCAGCACCGAACTGCAGGCACTTTCTAGAAAGAAACGCGATTATAAAATATTTTCTTCGTTTCTTTTTTTGGAGAATTAACACAAGTACAGAATAATAATCGGATCGAGCAATCGGATTTGCGAGAGAGCTGGAGACTCATTGAAAGTTTCCTTCTATCTTTATGTATACGTATGTAAAAAAGAACGTGGGGATAATGAAAAACAAAGTAATTACAAGCTCGCTCGGATAAGTGTGACGACTAAACACACGAGAGGCTTGCGTAACACGAGGTGTGTTGAGTCGCGATTGAAAGGATTGACAGTATCGTGGTAGCAGCACAATCATCGAGAGAAGGTGCAAGCTAGGGAGGAAAAGCAGTGCAACGCTGTGTCTACAACCGCGTTTAATTGAAGAATCAGCTGGCAGAGACGCGCTGTGCTTCGGGGGCTTAGAGAGGGGGTCTCGGTGCTCTCGCGTTGCAGCTATATCAACGGGCATTCGCCCCGCGTTATAGTACGCGAAATAGAGAGAGAGAGAGCTTCATTGACAAACGGCTCGCGGAGGAAGTTGAGCGGGCGGCGCTTCGCTTCGCTTATTTTTACGGGCCTGGTATCGGCCGGTGGCCAACTTAGCGACACGATCATCGGCGCGGGGTTGACGCTATATCGACCTCGAGAGTTCGAGCGCTCCGAGTTGCGCTCCTCCCACGCGCCCGGCAGAGCAGCTCCAGAGGCTGCTGCAAGTCTTTGAGGCGGCAACCGAGGAAAATGCAATCAAACAGGATTCTCTCAATTTCCCTCGTTCGCATCAATTGCTCTGGCTAACTACTAGATTTGTCGGTTAAGCGCGTTCTCGAATGCGGAATATTAAAAAGCGAGCTTTGCTCCAAGTTCAGTGAAAAGCCGAGGGAAAGAGGCTAGCTGGGCTCTGGAGAGCTTTGAAAGCGCGCGCGAATCGTCTTGAAGACTGGAGCGAAACAAAGCGGCGCGAGAGAGAGGTGAAAAGGAGCGCTATGTGTAAGTAACTCTGGAGGAGCAGCGAAGCGCCTCGAGCTCTCTCTTCGTCAGAGATGCATAAACTAGGTGAGCAGGCAGGTATCGGAGGACGTTGCCTGACACTCTCGATGCTCGCTAGCGAGAAAGGAACGGGGGGGCCTGGTTGAGCAACGCGTTATTGCACTCTGCGACACGCAGAGAGTGAAAGATGCGAACAGAAGGGAAAAAGAGAAAGGACCGCGCGCGATTGACGACGAGTCTTTTAGATTAAAACAGGCACTTGTTACTTGTCATGATGTTGCTGCTGCTGTTGTTTTTGTTCTTGCAGCTGGAGCACTGGTTGCCGCTGCTGCGGTCTCGGCGGCTCCGCCGAGAGGCTCGTCGAGTTGCTGCTGGAGGAGGCTGCCCAGAGCTTGGCGAGAAACGACATGATAGCGAGGGCCGATCCACATGTCACGCGGGCGGCCCCCCCGGGTCACGGATGAAGCGGCTCTCTCTCTCTGCCCGTGCCAGCGGCTACGCGGCCAGCAGCGCGCAGCTACGGCTGCTACTGCGGCTCTGCTACGGCTACTGCTCTGCCACTGCTGCTCTGCCCGTGTGCTATACGGCCCGCTGCGGCGGAGGAGGAGCTCGTGTCGGCGGCGAGGCAGCGCGAGCGCCTACCCAACTGTAAATAAAGTCACGTGCGGCCGAGTCATATGATCGCGCGATAGAGCCAGACGGAGACGGAGCGAGCCCAGCGAGAGAGAGAGAGCTGCTGCCACCGCACACCGCTCTCTCTACTCCCACAAGCACAGAGACAAGCGATCACGCGAGAGAGAGAGAGAGAGAGAGAGAGAGAGAGAGAGAGAAATAAGAGCCGAGAAGGCAAAGGAGCCCAACTCCAACGCTACCCGAGGCACACTTGTACGGCTGCGAGAGTGAAGCCTGACGTGCTGCTCGGACTCCTGCGCCTCTACTCCTCTTCCTCCACTTGCCCCCCACGTTCGAGCTTACGTTCCGCTGCTATGCTCCCTCCTCTACTCCCCTCCTCCCTCCATCCCGCACTGAAGTCAATGCTGCTGCTGCTGCTGTCGCCCTCGACGACGAGACCATTTTGCGTCCTGCTTTCCTTTCGTCTCTCCCACCTCTCCTCTCAGCTCATATCCTCATCCTTCGGACTTTTTTTTGTTGCCTTACAACGTTATATTGCACTCTTCTCCGCGAGCTCCGATATTCCAAGCACCAGCAGCACCGATCGTACGCTAACGACATCTCTTTGGCCAATGCCCCAGGTGCAGATACCTTTCTTATCTACCACTGGTTATCTTGTTTTTCTTAACCTTTTCCACGCTCGACTATTGAAATACGAATAATAACGTATAAACACGAGTGATTCTCTCGATCTCTTGAGGGAAAAATAATTTATAAATCATATTTGGAACAATAAAAAATTTATAACAAAAAATATCTATCTATACATTTGGGCCAAGTATTGAGGCGTTTAAAAATACCGGCGCATTTTCACGTAATCCAGCATAACAAAAATTTGTTGTTTATTCATGGGTCTTTCAATACTATTAGTCAGCCAATGACGTAATAATGACGCAAAGTAGAAAAACGTCCGTCTGAACAGGTTCGAGTGTAACTACTTGGCTTGGCCAAATCGAGAGCCTTTACCCCGGCCCCCGTTTACTCAGCCAGATTATTTAAAAATAATTAGAAAGAAAAGTAGAGCCGAGCAGAGCGTAGAGACTAGTTGCTCGTTTGTACAAAGGTTAAAAACAAAATCGATAGCGCCTAAGGCCTGCAGATTTCCGAGATTTTGTTCGCCCGCACGTAGAGCTTGCCGTCGAGCAGTATACGCCGACTGGGCAGGCGTCGCTTCTCTCGCTCCTCATGGTCGTCCTCGTCGTCGTCGGGCATCTGCTGTCGCTTGTCGAAGGCCTTCTGGACGAACATCTTGCTGGATTTGGGCATGTAGAGGGGAAACTCGACGTCGAAGCGGATTATCAGATCGCCACGGCGCTCGGGCTCCTCGACCCGGGGCAGGCCCTCGCCCGGCACTCGTTTCACGTACTCCGGCCTGGAGCAATTGCCCGTGTTATTTCCAAAGATTGAGAGAATGATAAGCTTGCCTCGGACTTACGTGATGACCGAGGTTATCGGCACCCGCAGCGTACGGCCGTCGATGGTGTCCACCGCGACGATCATACCGGTCAACGCCTCCCTCAGAAATACCCGCACGGTCATCCGCAGATTCGCGCCATCTCGATGGAACGTCTCGTGCGGCTCGTCCTCCGTTATGAACACCACGTCGGCTAAGCACGTGCAACACATGTCATTATTCAATCTCTCGATTTCACCAAGACTTTCGTATTCCTTCTCTCGGATATAATGAGCTCTCATTTCTCCTTTTCTTTTCCAAGAGCTAACGGCACTCTCTCTATTTACAGACAATGGAAGAAGAAGAAAAGAAGAAAAAAGTAGAGAAAGAAACAAAGGCCAAGGGAGTAATTATTGAGAAGGGAGATTTCTTTGAAGAAGCAAGGGGAAAAATCCGAGTCGATCCGGCAAGGCTATTCGGAAAGGGGAGGTTGGCAGAGAAGGTGAACGAATAAAAATATGTAAAGGGGCTTCGGGGGTGTAAAAGGGCTCACCGGGAATTTTCATGGGGCCCTGATCGCCCTCCTCGGGGAAGACGATTCTCGTTCCGGTCGGCATGCCCGGCATTATCGGCACCGAGAGTATCTTCTCCTCCGGCGCCGTCCTCGGCGGGCCGCCGCACGCCACTCCCGAGAGTACCATTCGCTGGATCTTCTGCTTCTTAACGCCTCCGTGAAAGACCTGCGCTAATCGTACACGAATGTAATCATCACTGTTGTTTAAGCAGGGGGGGGGGGGGCGGGAGAACTTGCCTCGGATAATGTCAGCCGGAGCGGCTTTATTACGTCGTCGTCTTTAGTCTTCTCGCCGCGGGCCTCTGGGCAATCGCCGAGCAGCGGTGGCTTCTTCAAGTTGTCCAGCAGATCGGCGTAGGGGTTGTCCGTCCCGAAGAACTCCCTGGGCGCCGAAAGAAAGAGCGCTTACAGCTTTCTATTGCATACGAGTCAAGTGGGGAGTATTGTCGCAAGCAGACCTGTAAGTCCTCAGGGGATCCCCGTGGAAGACGTAGGGCGGTATGCAGTCGTCGGGCGGGCGATCGGTCTTCTTCAAGCCGGCCTCGCCGTACTGGTCGAAAACGGCCCGCTTGAACGGGTCCGAGAGGACTTCGTAGGCCTCCGCGACGATGGCGAACGCCGCCTTCTCCTCCTCTCGAGCCTCCGCCTCCTCATCAGACTGGTCTGCTACTGCCCTTGCCGCTCGCTCGGGATGAAAGCGCAGCGAGAGCCGCCGGAAGCTGCAATACACCAATACACCGGTCAACTCTAAACTTTTCAAGGGCCTCCGCTTGTTCGCGGCTTTCTTAGCCTAATCCATGCATTGAAATCGTTGACCAAGCCGATGGAAAAAGCAAGCGGAAAAACTCTGGAGGTCGCGACTGCCGGTAGAGAAAGAGAGCAATGGGAAAGATCGAGAAAATGAGAAGCGACATGCGACCGTTTGTGCATAAATACAAAATACGAACGCGACGAAGGCCGATTACGTAAGGTGTACAGGAGAGCGCAAGAGACGAGCGTGAAAAGGAAAAGGAGGAAGAGGAGTAGGAGAGGAGTCGAAAAAATACCCCTGGCCACTGGACTGCCGCTGGCTGACAAGGAACTGCCCGAGCCAGTAGAGAATGAACAGGAGAACGAACAAATTCGGCTGGAGCACATCGTCGAGCATCCTGGTCTGTATCCGAGATAAGGCGAATGCTCGCAATCGGCTGCTTCACCACGGAGATCGAAACGCAGACTCATGCCTCGCGGCTCGCTCGCAAGCGCGTCTCTCTCTCACGTAGATCCGCAAAAAGTTTCGGAAGAGCGCTCCAAAGTCAACATGCGCCGGCCGCGTGACGACAACCCGCGGCTCTCCGATATAGACTGGACTCGATGATCAATCGGACTCCCGTCGTCTGCCGCGTGCTCTTACCTGCTCCAGCCGCTCAATCACCGCGTTCCCCCCCCCCCCCCCCCCTGCGGTCTACTGCTTTTTATACGTACAAATGAATTATGCACGCAAGAGTTACGTAGGTATATAGCTTGAGCTATCGAGAGAGCTGGAGAGGAGTAAGAGTTACGCTCTGCGCGCTAGGCGCTCTCTTTTACGGCCCGCCAAATTTTCGAATGGCCATCAGCTGTTACGGATCAACGCATTTACAGAATACACGTTTCTTACGCTCTGCGGATATCCTCGTCATTGCAATCTCGATCGAGTCCAAGCGCTCCGTAATAGTCGATGCCCAAAAGATTACAGTCGCAGCTGTCGCTAGCCATTTGTCCTCTGCTTCTTTACCTGACGAGGGAGACTTTTGAAAGCGAGCCCAAAAGAATATGAACGACTACATTGATGCAGGCAAGAGGCTAGGATCGTCAGGGGCAGGGGAGAGAGAGAGTGCGCAAGCTCGGGCCGAGGCGATCGTCGTTTGTTCGAAGCGCATTGGCAAAAATCGTCCCGATTGTTTCGCGTGGTTATAGCAACTCTGTTTTGTCCAGAGGGCCAGCAGGAGCCAAGCTTCTTAACGACGCGTCGTCCGCGATCGTCGGTTTTTTTCAACAACAACGATCGCCGCGCCCAACAAAAGTAATAATGAAATAAAACTAGCGCATTCAACATACGTCGCTCTGAACAAGTTTTACTGCAGGGCCGGATTTTTTTATCTTTTTTCTCCATTTATTCTCCGCGCTTCGCCGAAAAAACGAGAAGACACACATGGAGAAGCATAAAGTACTCGTGAGTTTTGTTGAAAAAGGTAGGCGAGCTTGTGTATTATTTATTGTTTGTTTTTTCTTCACGCGGTATTCGAAAATGTTTGTATCCGCGTGATTATTGCCAAAATGAAATTTATAAATGCTTTGAGAACTTGACGAAACGCGTATTTTCGTAATTTTCATAACAAAAAAAAAAATACGCACACAACTGCTAGATTGTAAGATGCGCGTGATAATAAATAACTGATTGTTTATCGATTGACTTTTGAAAAACAGCAAAACAGCCAAATGTTAGCAGCAGCAGCAGCAGCAGCAGCGTCGGGAGCAGCAATCAGATGTTCGCCGTAACGGGGGACGGCCGACGGCTGATCCGGCTGCCGGCGAGCAAGCGCTGCCAGCTGATCGGCGTGCTGACGGAGAAGAGCGACTCGGCGGAGCAGCAGCCGACGCGCCGGCCCGTGCGCATCGAGCCCAAGCCCAAGCTGACGACGCTCCAGCTGCGCCTCGACCCCGAGGAGCAGCTCGTGGTTAAGACGCCGCCAGACGCAGTTGGCTCGAAGCAAAAAATACCCAGGCCCGCCAACGCGTTTATGCTCTTCGCCAACGAGTGGCGCAAGAAGCTCGCCGTTGAAAATCCCCGCGAGTCCAATAAGGACATTAGCGTGAGGTATATTCTTTTGCTTCATCTCGATCCTATTTCTCCTTCGTTCCATTCTATACTTTTCCACTTTTCTCTTGGCTCTTATACCATTTACATCCTTCCTCTCCATGCCCATTCATCTGTATCCATATTCTATGTAGGCTTGGAGTTCTTTGGAAGACCATGTCGAAAGAAGTTAAAGAAAAATACTTTGCCCTTGCCCGTGAAGTCGACGCGGAGCATAAAAGAAAATATCCAGGTTCGTATTGGCGTTATTTTTAAAAATCATCATTGACCATAGCTCGGTATAATCAACGGAATTTTATAATTTAAAATGCATTTGATTGAGGAACAAACAAATTCCAACGGAATAATCGTCATAAGCAAATTCCGTTTTGCGATTGAAGTATGAAAACTTTGGTTCGATTGAACACAATGACGGTTGCTCAAGCTCAGCCAGAGTATGATAGCAAGCGCACGCGTTAACATCCTCAGCGATGATCATTACTATTTTCGACTACTAGAAATCCGCAGTGGTTTTGATAGAAAAATCTAGGGATCTCGCCGTAGCGCGTGAATGAGGATGGAGAGAAAGGGCGAGAGAGAGAGAGAGAGAGTTGCTATGGCGTCTCCGGGGCGGGAGGGTGAGAAGCGCAAACGACGACGAGGAGCGTCAGGCCGATGCACGCGGCTAAAATCAATAGGCGGGCGCGCGCACGGTGGCCCAACGCCGCCGCCTCCCCCCGGTGTACATGACGTTGCGTCGCGGGCGGACGGTCGAGCATGCGGAGAGCGAGAGAGTGCGCTCGACGACAACGAGCTAGCGGCACTGCCAGTCCCCGCGCGAGCCAACGATCCCTCCTCTCTATCTATGTGGCATAGCAGGAGAGAGAGAGAGAGAGCTAAGAGACCAGCACCTTTTCAAATCTTCTCCCTCTCCCCTCTTATACTGCTGACCCCCCCTTCAGGCCTCTTCTTATCCTCCCACTTTTCTCTTTTCGGCCCGAGCGGCCGGTCTTCATTCACCCTCATTTCCGTTTCATTGCGCTCTCCTCATTCATTATTATTCATTAAGCAGTAACGCCAGCAGCATATGACAAATCCACCAACTTTCCTCTCGTTTTTCAAAATTTTTCCTTTCTTTCTCAACCAGCCCTATATTTATGTTCGACACAACAGCAATTTCCAACGATTATGTTCGACTTGGATCCGACTCGTCGCCTCCTTAGCTCTCTATCGCCCAGAGCATAATTGACAAAACGAAAGTTCGAACAGGAAGAAAAGCGAGTGACTTTTTTTTTGCGAATCTGGTAAGGAAATCCGTGAAAAAGTAGCGAGGAGATTGAATCGATGAGGCCGAGAGCCGCGTGCGCGCGCACCCACACACCTGCCCGTGTAAAATTAAGCGGGAGAGAAAGAGAGAAGGAGAGCTTGCAAGCTTGCAAGCTGGTGGCGCTACGAAGCATAAGTCTCGAAACTGCACGAGGCGAGAAAGCGAGTGCAGGAGAATGTAAGAGATGGAGAGTAATCGCCCAATAAACGGGCATCAACGGCAGAGCTGCAACCGGCGGCCGCTCGGATCAGCTTCGAGCTTTTTAAATCCGTCCGACAATGACAGCAGCAGCGAGCTCGTTAATTATCCGCACATTACGAGGCACACACTACTCCTTATACTCGCTACTCTCTTCTTTCTCTCTCTCTCTCTCTCTCTCTCTCTCTCTCTCTCTCTCTCTCTCTCTCTCGGTTTATTGCCATGTTTCGTTGATTACTCGAAATTTGGTAAGTTTTGAAAAGCCGCGCGTGGTTCGCGTGCGGACGCAATCGTGCAAAGGTATAGCCTTTAATTTTTCTCCGCCGAGAAAGAGAGAAGCCACTCCTCTGCACGACTAATGTTTCAATTAAATCAATACAGATATATTGATCTGCCCCGAAGCTGAAATTGAAGAAACTAGTAACTTGACAGCCTCCAACTCCACAACATTATAATACCTTTCAAATTAAGTGCCAATAATCATGTGCAACACTTGAACGGCTCTCTCTAATTTCTCGCGGAGAAACTAGTCGTTGTCGTTTTTGCAAAAGCCTACGACAACGAAGTGTATAGGACTTGGCTCGGGCTAACGCGATGAAAAGCGTTTTAAGCCTGGCGAGCATAATAATGAAGCTGCAAGTGGAGCAGCAAAGGAGGCGGCTGGGGCAGGCAGGAGGCTATCCACTTATATCTCGGCTGCTTTATCGAGCGGTCAGTGGGGGCGCGCCAATAATCGCCGGCTAAACCCCGAGCGCCGTTCTTTAATTGTCCGAAGAATTAGTCCGATAGAGAGCTTTTCGTCTCTTCAGCGGTGGTGGCGGGAGAGCCCGAGAGAGAGAGAGAGAGAGAGAGAGAGAGAGGTCCACTCGTAGGGCGAGCTGAGGGAATTAAGATAAATAGGTTTGCGCGGATCGATAGCCGCCACCGCTGCCGCCAGACGACGAGAGAAGAGCGAGTGCCGCATGGACTATGGCCTCCCTCCATCGGCCGCGCCTCTCTCCTCTCTATCCGCCGCCGCCGCCGCCGAGGCCGATCGCCCGCCGAACTCGCAATCGCTTGACCCACTCCCTCCCATCTCTACCCACACTCCCTCGCCTCCCACTCTCTTCCCCCCCCTCCCCCGCCCCCTTCCTCCTCCCACTCTTTGGCCTTCTTCCGGCCGAGGATCGGAAACTGGGTCTCGGCCCGCAGCTGTCGGCAACTCAACTGCAACGCACACCCAACGACTTGGACGCTTGTACCTCTAAAGCAGCTCCCTCGAATCCTGCCGCCGCACAGCTCAACCCCCCTCTTTCCTCTTCTCGATTCATATCTTATCTCTAGCTCCTCGATGTGGTACAGTGCTAATTCGCCGACGGCCCCGACAGCGGTTACTCTCTCTCTCTCTCTCTCTCTCTCTCTCGCTCTCGACACTTGGCCGACAGGAGCCGGACCTTATCTACTGATAGCTCTAATTGATTCTCGACTGCTGCCTTCCTCCTCTGCTTGACCAGATGATCAGCTAGTGACAGAGAAGGGCCCTCCAAGGAAGGAGAGCCGAGGTAGAATGAAAAAAAGGGCTATGGGGCCGAGATTGTTTTCCACGGGCCGAGAGAGAGGTGAAGCGAGCCTAGTTGGCCGGCCGTTCCCTCTGAGCTTTCGGCGCGAGGTGAGAGACTACCCCCTCCCGGGCCCGGAAGGAGCCTTGCGCCGAAGGAGGAGGCTGCGCGGCCAGCTCGGGGGAGGCGACGAGAAGATCAATCTGCATGTCCTCGGCGCTACTGCGCCGTGGCGCAGAAAAAAAAGAGAGAGCCGGGAACAAGCGCGGCCTGGGGATATATATCGCGGGAAATATCGAGCCGCACGGGAGCCCCCCTCCCGTTACGGCCCTCCCTCTCTGCAGCCAGCCCCTCGTCCTCCTCCCGCCTAGTCCCAGCGCTGGGAAAAGAAGAAGGAAGAGAGAGAGAGACGCGGCTCTTCTTGCCTCCGCCGCGGCCCAGCCCTTTTCATTTCAAATCGACCGACAGACATGACACACGTCCCTCTCTCTCGTTCGCATTTTAAACGCGCTAGCTTCTATGTCTCTTTCCTTTCTCCACTGGCTCTTTTTCTTCCCCCGACAACTCGCCGTTCACCTTTTCTACATTTTTATCCTGCGTTTAACTTGATTTATCAATAGCTTTATCACAATTGCTTTCCGATTCGACTGATACATTCCATGCGATACTCTAATGAAGTAAAATATAAATTTAAAAAAAAAAGAATTAAAACGTAAAAGAGTCGAATGTGACTATGAAAAAAAGCCGGGATAAGCTGAGGGTGAAGCGAGGGTGGAGATTTCGCCTGGTCCTTGACTCCCCGCAGCGGCAGAATGGAAGTGCGGCATTTCGCAAATCGTTGGCGCGACGGCGGTACGACGGCGACGACGGGGTTCACTGACACCTATACTCAAATATTCGCCGAGGAAGGCCAAGGCGAGAGACTCCGGCTATAGGCAGGCGACTCCGAGATAATAATCAACGTACGCATCTCGAGATAAATGACCTGCGCAACGTCTTTAATTTAAGCTCTCTCTCCCTCGCAGTTTTTTTTTTCACAAAATTATTATTCATCCTTGGCGCAAAGTTCAGACGATGATTCGCAAATTAAAAAAATAAACAATTATGGAAAAAAATCATTAAATTAAATAATTACGAAATGGTAGGAGAGGGTAAAAGACGAGCTGATCCAGAGAAAAGAAAAGGAGTGTAAATGTAAAGTAATAGTCGGTATGAGGAGAGAAAGTATCGACGAGCTGGTACGGGCGGCCCGCATCTGGCGCGAGGACAGAGTGCCGCCGGCGTCGGCTCACTCCGTTAAGCGAAAGGGGGTGGCTGTCGGAGGGTCAGAAGAGGCCGGGGGAGCCGTTGCCGGAGCAGCAGCGCTGAGGTAAGCGCTAGGGGCGGCGGCGGCGGCGGCGGCGGCGGTTAGCTAGGGGGAGGAGGCGTCAGGTGAGGAAATTCGCGAGGGACGGACAGGTTTCTTCGGCGGAGAGAGAGCTGGTCTTTGCTTGAGCGAGGGCTCGCGGGCTATTGATTGCAGCGCGCGACGACGCGCCAGTTGCCCTCTGCGCCCTCGCGCGCGCGCTCTCTCTCTCTCTCCCTCCCGTGGCCCCGTGCAGCTGACACCTGACGGCCTATCAATGCCGACTCCTTCTCCTCGGGCTTATCCGGCGGAGCGCCAGACCCGCGCTCTCCGAGCCGGCAAATCGAGCCGAGCTCTGCCAGCTAAGCGCGATGTGCGTGTTGGCCTCGGCATCATCATCATCATCATCGTCGTCGTCATTAGCGTAAGCTCGGCGATTGCGTAAGCTGCGAAGAAGGAGCAGCGTGGCAGTGGAAAGGCGAGGAGGAGGCAGTTTGAAAAGCCCGGTGGCGTGCGGCAGTGCCGCCGCCGCAGCCGCCGGTGGCAAGCTCGCGAAAAGGGCGGGAGCGCGAGCCTCCGAGTGCAAGCTCCGCTTGGCGCGCTGCCGTCCGGCGAATCCGCGCGCGCAGCCGGCCCGCCGCGGGAGTGAGGGGCGGCCGAGGCGGCGGCGGGAGCGCGGGCTCGGCCGCCTCGGCGAGCGGCGCGGCTCCGCATTGCAAGTCCCGAGTCGAGGAGGCAGGGCCGCGCGCCCGCGCTCCCGGGTCCGCCGCTCGCCGAGCCCCCGGCGCCTCTTCCCGAGCGCCAGCTCCCCGGCAGTGCCAATGCGGCCTCGAGGCCCGGGGCCAGGGCCCGCCAGCCCGGCCCGGGGCCTCCCGCGCGCCCCTCCAGCCGCGCTCGACTGAGCCAGCGCGAGTGCGACGACAGGCCCGAGCGCCAACGAGGACGAGCGAGCAGCAGCAGACGACATGGACTGCTGCAACTACATGCAGCAGCCGTACTTCTACCCCCAGCCGGCCCAGCAGCCGGCGCTCCAGCAGCAGCAGCAGCTCCCGAGGCAAGCCCAGCAGCAGCAGCACTTCCAGCAGCAGCACTACGGCTACGAGCAGCCGGGAGGAGCCGGCTACGGCCCAGGCTCGTACGGGCCGCCGCCGGCTCATCCCGGCCCCGGGCAGCATCTCCAGGCCAGATACGGATGCGGACTGCCAGCTGGCGCCTACCCGACCGGTACATAGCCTGCTCTGCTTTTCCCGCGCCGAGCTTTTCCCCGCCTCGGCTCCAGCAGCTCCTCCTCCTCCTCCTCCTGACGCGCTCACCTTTATTCTTACGCCAACAACGATCCTACTTCTGCTCTCGAGCACTCGAGCTTTCTATTCACCTGCATCGCGCGCACTGTTATTGCACGCTATTTACCTACTACAACGTCAGACACTCTTTTTTTCCCTTCCGTTTACCGTATTATCTTAAGCTTTTACCCCTTTTTTTCTTACTATTACCAAACTAGCTTTGATAAAAGTCAAATTGCTTACATTAACGAACTCGAGATATAGTTTTACAACTGTTTTATTTAAACTCACCTACGGTTAGTTGTTTTTACAAATTTATTTGAAACGAAAATAAATAGTTTGTTTAAGGTTTAATCTCGTATGCAGTTGCAACACATTGCCGTCGATTGAACAGCGTAGACCTCCTTTCTTACCTTTTATCGATTGAATTTTCAATGCTTCGTAAACAAATGAGCTCTTATTAAATCATTTATCACGTTGATATTGCCTTTTTTGATTCTCCAAATTTAAATCTAGAATAAGAATTATTGCACTTGCACGCTTTAAATCGATTTTAGTTATTAATCATATAATATTTTTTTCCTCGTAGATTTATATAAAAAAATAAAACAACTAGAGATGCAAAATTTTAAAAATTTTCAATACCACGATGACAAAGTATTTAAAAAGTTTCCCTCTGTTTATCTCGAAAAATCAAATCGTCTACGAGTCAATACAGAGCTCATAAGCATTTATAAAGATCAGACGATGAATATGAAGATTAAACGACATAAATACATAAAGTTGCCGTAATAACTTTGTACGTCAGAGGTGACGCGCTGCTTTCGTAGTTTAATTTTTCGAAATCAAAATAACAATAGCTTTTTATGTCGTCCGCAGCAAAAAGTCTTTCAAACGCTCTGGCTTGGCTATTACCGGCTTAACCCCGTTTCAAAATCTCCTCGAAATCAAAACTTTAAACAGTTTTTTTTTTCATAACGTAAACATCATGAAGAATCGCTGAAATTGTTTGTAAAACAAAATATCATCCGAATCTGGAGCGTTTAAATGCAAGCTAAATAATTGTTAAACTCATGTGTAGATGCTTTAGTTGAAGGAAAATTCAACCTCATTCCATCGAGTATCATAACTTGTTTAACTTAAATTTCTTTGAGTAGAAAAGTATGTTAAGTTTTAAATGTTTCACATTTGAAAGCAATAGTCTTGTTTATCGAGAAATTGCGGATCGTGTAACAAGCGGATGTCGTCGGGGTTTTGTTTCAGATTATGTTTACAATCCAAAGGAGGCTAGGCTGCGCAAAGCGATGCGTGAGCAAAGCCGCGAGCAGCAGCAGCAGCAACAACAGCAGCAGCAGCAGCAGCATAATCAACGTCAGCAGCCGGGTCAGCCGGGGCAGCAGCATCACCATCATCACCATCATCACCACCATCATCAACAGCAGCAGCAGCAGCAGCATCAGTCGGCGGTGTCGAACGGCAGTAGCGGGGCCGGAGGTGGGGCCAGTCAGTCGTCCCCTGGGCGGCTGGTCGGCCCGTGGTTTCCGCTCGGGCAGTCGGGCTCGAGCGGGCCGCCACCCCCGCCGCCGCTGCCCCCGCTGGCTCCGGCGGCCCCCTCGCCGGCCACTCATCCGAAGCCCATTCTCTCGCCCAGGGTAGGTCTCTACACGAAGAGAGAGAGAGAGAGAGAGAGCACGAGCCGAACCCCCCGCGCGCTCCCAATCGATACGCCTCCGCCTCCTCCTGCCACCCCCGCGTTCCCTCGTCGCTCCCTCGCTCGCCTGCAGCCCGCACACACGCGTACGTGCGCCACCGCACCACGTGACGGCCCGATTGATTTATCTCCAGCGGCGAGCGCGCAAAATTCCGCCGCCGCCACCGCCGACGCCGATGTCAAAGCGCGCCAAGACCAATGGAAAATAAAGAGGAGCCGCGAGAAGCCTCGTGTTTATAGGCGATTTCAAATTTTTTTTTCTTTTCCTTCGAATGTCCCTGCCTTAATTTTACCCTCAATTAAATTCGCATTCGAATCGGCAATTGCTTTTGCGCGACAAAGCTCTCGATCGATGAACTCATCGAGAAGACGTAATGTAATTCGATGGAAAATAATCGAATGAGTAGTAATGGAGAGGCTGTCGTAGATAATGGTCGGACATCAGCAGCGGACGCTGGACAAGACGAAAGATGCAATAAGGAAACAGCTGGAGTGCGTCGCCGCGGACTTTTCGGGAGTCCCCACTGCTAGCTACCCCGGCGACTATCCCGTCGGTCATGGACCACCGGAGACTAGCGACTACTGCCCTCTTAACGACTACACCGACGGCCAGAAGTGGCATCCGTATCAGGTCATTCTCACGCCCCTTTCTTTCCATTACATAGCTTTCTCGTTTGACATGCTATTTGTTTTAACGAAATTTTGCTCGTTTACCACGCGCTAGTCAATTTTCTTTTCTTTTTATTCATTTTTCTTTTATTCAACGACGAAAAGAAAAAGCTTTAACAAAAACGTGGAAAACATATTTTGCGCAGAATGGAATGGGCGCGTACCACTCGCGGAGCGCGCTCATGTCGAAGATGAATAGCTTGCACCGAGGAGGCATGCAGAGCCCAGCGGCGGCCGCTTCTCACGGGCCTTCGCCATGGGGACAGTATTGCAATGTCTCCTTTCGTAAGTCTATCCTTCATTTGATAATGTGACTCTTTGAACATTCAAGATAAGACCGTTGATAATAATTGTTTTTGTGTTTATCCCCAAGCTCAAAATCAAAGCGCAATAATGCGCAACAACAGGCACATGGTCTTCCTACAAGAGCAGCAAAGTCAACCGAGCCAGCAGCAGCACTGCGGCTATCCGGCTGACATGCAGCTCTCCTACGAGCCTAAGATGCAGGACGACCTTGCTCTTCGTCTTCACCATTCATTTTCTCAAGAGGATAGCCAGGTAAAGCGCAGTTTAATCATTTTTTATTTTATTTCGAGCGCTCCTCCCACTCGCGCATTGCTCAAGCCGCAAAATCAAAATTAAATTACTGCTGAAACTTCATTTATCAATGTCGAAATTTGAAGACGAAAAAATAATGTCATTGAAAATTTCTCGCAATAGTCAACAATCTTCGTTCGCGCCGGCTCACTGAATTGGCTAACTCTCGCTGCTTTTGAAATGCGATGACAAACATTGCGCGTCAGCTAAAGGCGTATGTAAAAAATTCTCCCGCGAGACTCGCAAGACACTCTCTTTCTCTCTGCATACCGTCTCGAGTATTGATTTTCAACGTCGTTAAGGCGGTTCGCGCCATGCTTTCCTGCCTCCGAACGCTCTTTCCGAGTCCGCCGCTGAACAGTCTAGTCCGGCGTTTAAGGCCGAAGAAAGCAATCGCGTCCGCGAAACAAAAAAGTCGGAGGAAAAAGGCAAAAGGGCCATGAGAACGGACGCAATGATTGTAGGTGAAGAGCCCGGCACGAGATGAGCCGAAGCCCTGCGCCGAAGAGGCGCCGAGCTGGCCGGGCACAAGCAGCGAGCGGTTATCCGAGCGCCAACAGGCCAGTTCCGAGCCGTCGATCCGGCACCCTCAACAGCCCCAGCAGCAGCAACCGGTGCGGCAGGCGCAGTCTCATGAGCAGCAGCAGCCACAACAGCCCCAGTCGCAGCAGCGTGCCTGCACGAGCAGCGGCAGTAACAGCGGGGGGAGCACCAGGCAGCCGCTACCGGGCTTCCAGCAGGCCTTCGGCTCGACCGAGATCGGCAAGTTCTCGCGGTCGGAGCTGTTCGCCAGTCTCGTCGAGGCAGCCAGCAACGTGAGTAGCAGCAGCAACAGCAGCCTCGACGAGGCCCAGCCGGCAGCGGCGGGCCCGGGCCGGCCGCTGCTCATGCCGCTGCGTCAGCAGCAGCAGCAGCAGCAGCAGGCCTCTTCCTCCTCGTTCGACAGCGGCCGCTCCTCCTCGCCCGAGCAGCAGCAGCAGCAGCAGCTCCTCGCCGGCTCGGCTAGCTCCTACGGCTACCTCGGGCAGGCGGTGGGCCCCGAGGCCCCGAGCCAGCACCGGCTTACCCCCGCGCCAGCAGCGCGATGCTGGCACAGCCCCTACGTCGGCGCGATAGGTAGCGAAATTTAACCGAACAACAGAGGATCCGATTCTTTGGCTCCGCAGCCACCCAGGCCCACCCACTGCGAGAGCCCCTCCCTCCGCAATCCCCCCGCCCCCGCCCCCCCCTCCTCACTCTCCCTCTCTCTCTCTGTCTATTTCGTTCCATTTGCGCCTCTGACACACGCCAAGGACGCGGAAAATCAGTCACGAGGTTGGATAAATTCACAATTATTGTGATTCCGCGCCGAGGGCTGTTTCTAATTTCAAAGGGCTTCACTCGCTCCAGCAGCGAATAACACACACAACTTTCAATGCACCATTATCAAATAGACTATGAAGTAACCAATAATGGACAAGTATTAGACGGAAATCTGTAATAATGTAGATCAGATGATTATCATTACACGTTTACTACATTATTATCACACGAATAATGACTAAAAATGTTACGTCGGTGGTAATGTATAGCTAGCGAATGTCAAACGTACGTATTTAATCCGCGACGTTTTATTATTATTTACTTTAAAGTCTATTATGGATGGAGAAAATCAAAAAGTATACCATTAATTTTCCTCTGGCGTTCGACAAACCCACGAATTCTGTGCCATATCGATCAAATTCTGTGCCATCAAGTTATATAAGTATAGCAGACAATTAAAGTGTTCGATTGAGTCTTCTCTTAGATCCTCTTATCATAGTTAGCTTAAAAGATTCATTGATAAATTTCAAAGTTTATTTATCTTTAATACGATAGTTGGATATGATAGCTGCGTAGAGAAACTAATGCAACGTATATATCTATATATACATCTATATATATATCGAATAAGTTGTATTTCAGCTACACAAATCATCTTCCTTTTTCATCGATCCAACTTAACCATTTGTTTATCGATTTTTTCAAGCTATATTGAAAATAAGAAAAAGTTTTAAATCTTCCATTGAAAAATGTTCATCGTTCTTATTCATTATTTCAATGAATTTGAACTTTGCTCAAGAAAGTCTATATGAATAAAAATATTCCAATAACTTATTAACGTAAGCGTTAAATAAACTTGCGTCTAGGACAATGCTGAGAAAAGAGTTTTTGTTAATTTAACGCTGCTTACGTAAAATAGCACGTACATTAAATTCACAAAGCGAAGAGCGCGTATTAGGATACATATATATATATTTAAATAATTGTGAGATTATGAAGTAATCCATCAATGCCAAATGTATAACAATCATAAAGTATAATATTTCAAAGTATAATTCAGTCAATAATATACAGATCCTCTTTTCTCAGTTGAGGAATGGCAACGCAAGAATAATCAAATGAAACGTTAGCATGATAGAGATATGCTACAATAATTCACTCAAAGAAAGTACTTAAGCTGAGAGATTATCGTATTTTAAACTGACGAAAAGATTCGTTATTGCGAATTGTATACGTGTTCCTTTTTCTTTTCCGCGATAAAAAAAAACAACAACAACAAATAAATAATCAAAATCGTGTATAAAGATTTAGGAGGGGATACGAAAAAAAGATTAAGGGAAGCTCAGACAAATTAGTACATTAAAAATAAATTTTAATGTAGACAACGGCATCATTATCTAATCGTTAAAATTTCGATTGGTTACCAAAATTGTGCCTTTCGATGGACTGGACATATATAAATATTTATATATATATATGTAAAAAATAATTAACTCTAATTATTTAAATCAAAACCTATGAATACTAAACTTCTTGCCTTTTTACAATTGATTATTTAAATAATCTCACACGACATTATTTGTATTTCCTATAATGGACTTTTTTATTCCTTAATTTTACGTACGATAATTATACAAACTCGAACAAAAGACATCTTTTTTTATTCGAACGCTTTTTAATAATTCTATTTGCTACTTGTTTATCATATATGTCCAAACGATTACAATGAAATTAGTTTAAAAGGAAACTGATTGAATTTTTATCAGACAAAAATGTTTTAAATCATTTTTTTGTTTTTTTTTTTGTTTTTTAATAAGTTGCTACATATTATTTTCATCATTTGACATGTTTTTACTTTCGTTTCTATTAATTTTATTCGACGTAAAGAACACTCGACTTATTGAATAAAAAATTAATTACAGATAACCGAGTGGGCGGCAACTTGGAGAAAATTGAATTTTAAAAATAGATGTTAACGATTTTATTATTGTTAATAAGTTTAATGATATTTATTACTAAATAATTAAATATGTGATAAAAGATTATATATGTACATGCATATATATATATATATATATATACATATTAAATATATATATGTATACAAATTAATTTAGTAGATTTTAGAAATGATGCGTATTTACATGGAAAATGTTACATTACGCAATTAAAAATGTTATAAGAGGTTAATAGGAAACGATGGGGACAAAAGGCCAGATTCAACTTGTAATTATTCCCGAGACTTATAAAGGAACTCCGTCAATTCAGAGACAAGCAAACAATTTGATTATTAGCTTGAAATAATAGTGTTTTACAAGGGTAACAACGTAAAACGTCATTCCTTTTGTGCTTCCTTTCTAAGTTACTACGAACAATTTTAAGTATCTTCTGCAATAGAGATTTGCGATAATTTTATCATTATCCTATTTTTGCATTATTAAGTATTTTGGAAGTTTTTTTACTTCTATGATTATTTTATTTTGTAGGTAAAAATTTAAAAAAAAAATCGATAAAGATTATATCTCGTTTTGTTTTTTCAATATAAAAATAATGAAGCGACTTATTTGATAGAGTTCCTGCGAATAACGAAAATAATGTCGTAACTACGTGTTGCGATAATGTGTAAAAAGTACCTATGTTAGATGTATAATAAATATAAGAAAAAGAAGAAGGTATGCATGCGTTAAGTTAGAAAAAAATAAAGTTAAAGATATGCGATTAAGCAAAAAGTTTCACGCTAAAATCAGAAAGAAATCAGTTGAGTGACCTATCCTGCACCTATAATGGGACCAAAGCATTTGTTTCTCTTTCTCGCTCGATGCGCATTTCAAAATTTTTCATTTCCTAATAGCATTCTCTCTCATCGACAAATCGTTTTTCAAATTATCCTTAAAATACGCGTTTCGAGCTTTTCTAAATTTATCGTTTTCGTTGAAAAATAAAACGGTGAAACGCATTCTGTGATTGTTCGTGAAAATCGTCGTTTATCGAATTCGGGGAAAAATGAATATTCATCGTAGCGTGAAAATCTAATGCGCCGGGGCGACTGACGATAAACCTATAAAGAACAAATAAAGAATCAAAGACTCCAAATAGATCCGGGGTATATCTTATATAAATATCAAAATTTTTAAGTTGCCTACCAAGTAGATGAGTCGCTCGCAAAACAATTTGTCCTCCGTTTAAAGGCTCAACAAAACACATAATCTAATCAACACAAACATATTCAAACGCGAATTTATACTTAGCAAATTTTCTAGTTACAAACGTAAAGTCTCCAATTGGAAATATAAACATATGAAATAACCCCGAAGAATAGTAGTTTTAGCGAGATAAGATATTTGTAGTGTTTGTAACGAAAAAAATCTCTATTGGACCTCTAATGAAAATTCCAACGAAAACCCTATATTTAAACATATTGCAACTCTATAGCCACGACCATTTATTATTACCTAGATGACAAAACCCTTCGCGTACATATCATCTTGACAGGCAAGTTGGAATAATTAAAGAAAAATACATAAATAAAAAGTATACAAATTCACTCTCGTCTGTTCGTTGATGCATCGACAATGAAACCAGATACATGAAAAAAAAAAAGAAAAAAAATCCGCATATGACAGTGTCCAATGCCAAAATTTAAAAGAATCAAAAAGTTGTTCTTTGACGAAATGAACCGTCAAAGTGTAAATGTCTAAAAAATAATTGCGTCGACTCATCGTACCGTGATGATTATATGAATTATCGAAGCAAATAAACGTTTGTACAATAAATAACGAGTCTTCTGTTTTTATAATAATGAAAAATCCTTTATTCTTTTATTTGACGTAGTTGAACCCATCCGACGGCCTCCTAAAATCCTATACCATACTTCCACGCGTCTCATCCAGTGACTCTTCGAGCGATTTGCACGAGGAGGAGCCAACGAAAAGGCTCAAACTAGACGAGCCCAAGCAGTGGAGCAAAAATATCGGGACTTCAACGAAACAATTGATCTTATCGGTAAGGACCACCAACCTCATCATCTGCCCTGACTTTTAATTTTCTACCATTTCGAATTTCCCAAAAAAAAAAAAAAAATTGAAAAACCACTACGATATATAGAACGGCTCGATGAAGTCTTGGTGCCGCCTCGAAGCAGAAGGATACTCGAGCGCGAAACACTTGCCGCCGACATTCGGCCACCAAAGCGACTGCGACTGTATGCGGCTCACACCGCCGACGGATAGTCCGAGTAAGCAGCAGCAGCAACTGGAATGCTTGGATCTTCGTGTGCCCTCGAGGAAAATATTCAAGGAGCAAGAAAAGCATCAAGCTCCAGACTCGTCGATGGAGCAGCTCAACGAAAACACGGTTCCCCTCAGCTAAGCATTGCAACATTACCAATGAGACAAAGTCGTACTGAGCTTTATGTACAAAAACTGTCAACTACAACTAAATAACTACATACACGTACATGGAAAGGGGTGTAGATTGGGCGGGCGCGTAATTGTGTCTCGGATGTTCCGTTAAACTTTATCATCATGATTTTAATCAAATTGTTATTTTGCTCTTGTCTTGGTTATCTGTAATCCGTGCGCGATCGTTTATTTTTTAATTGACTTTATTGTCAGAGACAGAGTGTGCTCCCTGTGACACGTGATATTATTATTTATATCCAACACTTTTATTTCTGTCTTATATATATATATATTCGCACTAAAATTTAATGAATACCTGTAGGCAGCGTTATAAAATGAGCTTTACGATGCCCATTACACATGTGTAAGAGAGTTGAGCGAGAGAAGAAGAAGAAGAAAAAGAAAAGCAAAGCGAAAAAAAAGGATGAATAAAATGGCATTTTAATCGTCGTAAAACGTGTGTCGTCCCCTTTGATCTCTCATTTTCATCGCGAGACAACGTCGTTGCTTCTGTCGAGACTTCCGGTTTTTGGCCAAGGCGGCGAGCCTCCAATTCAGATAGCCCCCGGGCCATCCTACAAAACCGTACTAAATGAAATCGTAAAACTTGCCTCCTAATACGTATACTATCTGCAGCAAACGGTGAGTAGAGCGATTGGTATTCCGCCGATTTGACACGAGCGTACAAGTATATATATCAATTATCTGTACACTAGGCAATGTCGACATACGATGGATTAAGAATTTTCAATGAAGATGGGAAAAAAAAGAAAAGAAAAAGAGTAAAGCGATAAAGCGTGCATAGGTTGCGTCGCTGCTAGCTTTCACAGGCTACTGCCTCGAGTGAGAGTCTAGCGTCGAAAGATCAAAGGCCTGAGATGAAGAAAGGAATTTTTACAGGCTACTTTACAGGTTGGATATGGTCGATTTGTAGGGCCGCCGTGTTATCCGCGGGGAAAGCACGTTACCGCACCGACTACTATGTTTGCTGCGGTTTATGTCTTTATTTCTCTTGGCGCACTTTGCCGCTCTTTCGTGTGCCAGCTTCTACTTTTAAAACGGAGATTGGCCCGCTTGTTTGCAGAGCTGCTGCTCTTTATAGAGTCGGCAGAGAACGGCGCTGGCTTTTCATTTTTCCCTATTGCGACGCGATCGAGAAGCTCTACTTTGCACGAATCATGCACAAGTTTATACGAGACGTATATGCACATCGGCAAAAAGCGCAGCATTTGAGATTAATAAAATATAGGAGCTTGAGTAGTTTCGAGCCGTCTGGGCATTTGTGTATTTTACAATGGCAACTATTTTCTTAGTCTGGCCCGGAGAAATGAGTCCTGCAAATATACGAGCAAAGAGCGTCGCTCATATTCAATGCCTTTCGACAGCAGATACCAAGTATTGGCCTGGAAAGAAGCCGTAAAATACAGTTTGATTTTTGTTGATTTTTCTCATTACTCACACTCGCTCGGAAAGTTATTTTTTCGTTTCCAGTGAAGCAACGCTCGTTTTTAACGACTGCTAAGCCGATTTCACTTTGTCAACAGGCTATACGCGCACTCCTGCGAACACATATTTAGTGCGCTTAACGTTTTTATTTATTTAATTAAACATGTAATTTATATACGTGTAGTGACGAGTTAAAAAAAAATTAATCGCTCAAGTTCTTCTTTTGTGATAATGTTGAGAGTTTAGCCGGGCATTTACGACACGAAACTAAGTCACACATCAAAAAAACAATGGTCAACCACAAGAAAAAAGATATTACCTTGAATTATCTTGAAGTGTGTCCAGTGGTGCTTGGCAAATTCTGGAATCGGCACAGTTTATAAACCACTTGCACCGGCAACAATAAGATTCTAAACACACAGGCCTAATAATTGCTTGGCTATTGTTGTTATAGGTAAACGAAATAACAAAAGACACTGGATAGAAAGGAGGGAAGGGCCGCGCGAGAGAGAAGCGAGCAAGTCGAGAAGCCGAGCGAAAAGTGCGGAGAGATTGCAACGATCATGGAGAGGATAGGCCATGCGAGCATGAGAAATGGCCGTCGCGGCAAAGTTTGGCGAGGGATTCGCATTTGCACGGCGACTAGCGGATCAGGCCTGGCGCTGGGTTTTTGGAAAATGGAGGAAAGCCCGCCGGCAGGCTGGGGCTGGCCGGTCTCGCCTCGGAGGGGCGGGGCCTGCCCAGGCCGCCGGCTCGGCGGGCCCGTTTGCCCAATGGAAGCCGCGGGCCAATCGCCGGCTGCCCCCTCAATTACGGCCAATTAGCGGCTAGCGGTGGCCGGCTCGCTCGCTCCTGCCGCCGAGGCTCGTCCGCGCTGCCGCGCAGTTGTCCGCGAAGGGTCCGCGCCAAGCCGCTCTGGCTAGTGTGAAATATCGCGCCCTGGTGTGACCAGCGAGCCGCCTCCGCCACCGTCACGCTACGCCTCGCTCTCTCTCTCCCTCTCGTCTGGACTTGATCTTTCTCGCTCGTACAATTATCCTTTTCTGCGTGCGGCCGTCCTTGTTTTTCGCGCGGTCGCGAGAAAGAGAGAGAGAGAGAGAGAGAAAGAGAGCCCACGCGGTTGATACCACCGACGCCGCGGATAGAGGAACCGGCCCTCCGAGCGCTCTCCCGGCGGTGCCGCGGCCGATAATTCGGCAGAGACCGGAGCTTGACAACAGGAGCAACAGGGATCATTAGCAAGCCCGGGAGCAGGAGCAGCAGCAACATCGGCAACGACGGGGCTTGCTGGATGAGGAGGTGAGAGTGATTGAGTGGAAAAGCCGGCCGGCCGGCCGTCCACTCGGGGTCGCCTCCTCGGCGCACTGGAGAACATGCAGAGCGGCAGCGTGAGCGTGAAGGAGGAAGCGGCGGCGGTAGCAGCAGCCGCCGCTGCCGGGATCGGCAATGAGATCGAGGCCCGGCAGAAGGAGCGGGCCCAGACGAGGTCGCTCCTCGACGATCGGGACCAGCAGAGGCCCGACGACGCCCAGGGCCTCTCGCTCTCCCTGGAGGACCGCGAGCTCTGGACCCGCTTCCAGTGCATCACCAACGAAATGATCGTCACGAAAAACGGCAGGTCAACGTCCATCACCAGATCTTTCTCTTGACACTCCCCACCCCACCACAAGCACTACCTCTAGCATTTATTCGTCTGGCCCCTGCTCTCTCTATTCTCGCTCCGGTTTTTGCTCAATTTCCCACCCAATACTGCTGAAACTGGCAATAATCAGACGTGACACTATAGGCATATTGTAAAAAGGTAAACGCCGATCGGAGCGCACTTTTTCGCATACGCTCTGATGCTCGGTATAACAGCCAGCTGGCTCCTGCATTATTAAAAAAAAAAAAAAGAAAAAAAAAGAGAAAAAGGTATATGGAAGGGTACAGGCCGAGCCGATAAGTGGTAGAAAAGCGGAAAGATAAAAAGCCTCGCGAGTCGGAAAAACACATGGGCCTGGGGAGAGAATCAGAAGCGCAGGACCGGGGGCAAGCAGCTCTCCCGGACTTAATATCCTTTAGACGGGTCGAGGAGGGCACGGGTAAAAAAGGGGGGGGGCAGAATAAAAACTTGCCGCAATAAAGTTTTACAACGGCGGCATGTTAAAATATTTCCTCTGATCGCGGCCCGCGCGTGCAGAGAGGCGCGCGCGTGAGAGAGAGCGCCTACCTGGGGCCGAGAATCGGTAAAATACAAGGCTTGCGCCATTGGGCGTCGGGCCGCCGTGCGTGAGCAGCGCGCTCGGACATCGGCCAAATGAGCAGACCAGAGAGAGAGAGAAAATAAAAGAGGAGATAAGCAATAGAGTAGCAGAAGGAGCTTTCGGCTCCCGGCGCTCCTCGGGCCGCGGCAATAAAACAACCAACTAGCTCTGCTTATTCGAGTTGTTATTTCGGTTAAATCGGCGACTGCCGATAAAACTACCCTCTGCTTCTAATAAAGCCTTTTTTATTATTGAGATAACACCCGAACTTTGGCGGTTTCCTTTTTGAACATTTCGAATTTTCCTAATATGCCATATTCTAAAGATTCTCAACGCTAAGAAAGGAATGGTCATGTGTTAATATTTGGACGTATGAATTATTTAGACGGATGTTCCCGGTCGTAAAGGTGATCGCGCGAGGCCTAGAGCCTGCAGCCATGTATACGCTACTACTCGAATTTGTTCAAGTTGATCCGCACAGGTAAGGCTCTTTTATATATATATTTTCTTATTTTATATTTCTTCTATTACTGCACTTCGTTTGACCAATTTAAAAACGGTTTAATGTCTAGCTCCTTGTGTGTCACTTAAAAATTGGGTTAACAATAGAGATATAATTGTGTTAATTATAAAGCGCCTTATACTATTTTTATCTCATTGAAAAAAAAACGAAAAATTACATCATCTCTATATATGAAGCGCAGTTATAATGGAAATTCAAACGTGAAGCAAAGTTATTTAATGCAGTCTCTTGTAAAACATTTGTTTATCTTTGTAACTTTTTACCTACCGAACAATCGATGATAAATTATCGTTTGCCCGTAGGTGGAAGTACGTGAATGGAGAATGGGTACCTGGAGGGAAGGCCGAGGTAGCGCCACCGAATCCAATTTACATTCATCCGGAAAGTCCGAATTTCGGGGCGCACTGGATGAAGGAGGCCGTTTCCTTTGCAAAAGTCAAATTGACGAATAAATCGAACGGCAACGGCCAAATAATGCTCAACTCGCTGCACAAGTACGAGCCACGTGTGCATCTCGTTCGCGTTGGCGCCGAGGAACAACGAACGGTACTTCCTCTTATTTTCTTCTCTTTTTTTTCTTGAAACTTATCAAACACATGACGAAACGCCCGAATAAATTAACAAATGTAAAAGACTTTTTTCAAGAGCCGAAGAACAAAAAAAATGACGCAGACTAAATTGAAGCTTTCTCCGTCAGGTTCTTACGTACAGATTTCCAGAAACTCAGTTTATTGCGGTGACCGCTTACCAAAACGAGGAAGTGACTAGTCTAAAAATCAAGTACAATCCTTTCGCAAAGGCGTTTCTCGATGCAAAAGAGCGGCCGGCCGATTCTCAGCCGTATCCCCAATGTAACTATAACGTTAACCGCTAGCAACTTTTTTTTTCTATTTAATTTTACCTTTATATATGAAAAAACAAATTTCATTTCAAAGATAGCGGAGCCTGGTTTTTGCCCCAGCCGAGCATAAATTACGATTACGGCCCGGGAATGCCAGTGAGCCAGAGTCAAGCCAGCGTGGTTACGGCGAGCAGCTTGTCCTCCCCGTGCAGTATGGCATCTGCTGGCCACAAGAGCTGCAGACCTGCCCCTTACACCTTGAGGTCGAAATACCTCCAAGAAGGTACGCGCCTTCTCTCCCTCGATTTATCTTTTTTATTTTATCAAATAGCATTGACTAATAGCACCACGGGTAGATCAACATCTAGACTCGTACGGGCCAGTTCCGTTACTACACTCGAGCTCGTACGTAAGCGGCTGGTCGCCACGTAGTCCCGAGCATCAGCAGCAGCAGCATCAGCAGCCGCAAGAGCAGCAGCAGCAACTGTCTGTGGTGCAGCCGGTACAGGACTGGCCGTCTTCGTCGTCGCCATCGCCAACCTCGGCGTATCCGAGCCTCGGGCATCACCGTCTGGTGTCGTCCAACTGTCCACCTGGCAATCTCTCGCCAGGGCCTTCGTCGAGTCTATATTCTGGCGCGGCTGGCCCGGAGCATGGCTCCTGCTCCGAAGCCCAGCCCGCCGCTAGCTGGCTTCACTCGAGCCTCTCCGATCAGATCCAACAGCAGCAGCATCAGCAACAGCAGCAGTCTTACCTCAACCTCAATCTCCACCTGCATCACCAGATTTCTTACACGGTCAGTTCACTCAAAAAGCTGTTATTATGTTTAAAGTCGACATTTTTACAAGGAATTATTTGCGTCTAGAACGGGACGAGCCTGCAACAGTCTGTTTACTCCCAGGAGCCGGTGATCGGTCAGGGCCAGGAGTACCCGGACTACCATTCGCATCCCCACCACCCGCAGCATCACCACCACCAGCAGCAGCATCAGCATCAACACGAGCTGCAGCAGAGCCACTTGCAATTGCAGCCTCTGCATCAGCATCATTCCCCTCATCATCCTCCTCCTCCTCTAGCACCTCACCACCACCACAATCCTCAGCATCAGCAGCAAGCGCATTCGGCTGACGCCGAGGTCGTTAGCTACGACAGCAAGGAGCCGCTGCATCATCACAATCAGCACCAGATAGCTGCTGCCAGTGCTGATTACGAGACGAGCAGGCAGCCGGACGAAGAAGAAGCAGCCGAAGCTGCTGCGAGAGCCGAACAGGCTCAGGTATAAAAGTCTCGCTTCCCTTATAATTTCCATTCTTCCAAGTTTCGCTAAATCTTGGATTATTCGGAATTTATCCGGTACAGGTTCAGGTCGAGCGGCGATTTATCGGCGCGGCCGAAGTGATTGAGCATCACCGACAGCCGCAGCCTCAATCCGAGGAGCAAATAGAGGAGCAGCAGCAGCAGTCGCACACTTGGACACCTCTTACACCACCCCCAGCGCCACCGCAAACCACTGCTCTTTGATCTGTAAATCTTCTATTTCCTTGCGAAATGCTCTTTTACTCGACAACGAATATTATTCGCTGCAAAATCATTTCGTATTTCTTACGAGAACAATATTCATCTCGTATATATTCTTATACGACAAAGGGATGGCAAGTTCTTATTACTTAATTATTCATTGCAATATATCTATATTATGTACACGTTAAGTGTTTAAGTTATGTATTTAAAAAAAAAAACTAGTCTTACACAACATGATTTTTGGCAAGAATGATAATCAATTTTTAAAATTATGTTCATATTTAACTAATTGCAGAATTCGTATTAGTACCATGTAAATATAAGTAACTGTCTTTGTATTACATCTTTAATACAGCGTTAAAACTCGATTAATTGTAATAAATAATCAAATATTTTCAAGACAGAGTATGCTAATTAACGTATTTTATAAGGCTTGTTATTGAATATTATAATAAAAAAATAATCATCATATACTAATATTAGGATAGACTATTGATAAATAATTTGTAGCTTATGATCATTGCTTAAATAATTTAGTAGAATCTGTAAATACAAAATAGTAAATGTTAATTATTTTGCGATTCTATTTTGTAATTTATTTGTAAGCTACTTTCCGTCCATTTAGAAAAGTACTTTTTAAACTTACTTATCTAAGACTGTCTAGATTAATTAATATACGAAAGTGTTTGTATAATAATTTTTTAGATAAGCATGATTGCGGAAAAATGTTAAAAATTATAATTACCCGGGACCATATGGTTCGTCTTAACAATAAGATCAATAAGAATTTACATTGATTTTTTATAGTTTCAAATACAATCATATAATATTGTAAATATACATATGTATACATCCAATTTAATTGTATTAAACATTTTAAATTTGTAATTTTTCTTTTTCTTCAATAATTTAATACATTTTAAACAGGTCTTTTCTGGATACCTAGATAATTTTCTAGCTTTCCCTAGCACCTCTCCCCTAGAAATATTTTACGTACTATATTTCATTGAAGGTTAGGTTAGTATCCAGAAAATATTGCATGTCTTTGTGTACCTTTTTTAATTTTTCAATTTATAAATCGAAGGCTTTAATAACATTTAAATATCTTTCAATCGTCAATAATATTCGTAATAGTGAAGTAAGTAAAAAAATTCTTGAAAGGGTGCGTAAATGTTGAAATAAAAGGATGTCGGAAAGTAAAACGGCTAATGATCGAGACGAGGAGATAAACAATGGGATTCGAGAGCGAATTGTTAAAAACAGAGAGAAAGCACTGCTTTTGAGAAAAGCAAAGATCGTTGCTCATCCCTATGCAAAACCGTATGTTCATGTTTATTATTTTACATTTTATTTTTATCGATTTTGCCAAATGTCGAAACTATTATCAATTATGATTTATTTCATTATTAGAGAAAATGAGGATGGTGTCCAAGGAAAAGCCATCAAGGTGGCTGGACAAAAGGTGATCGATAGTGGAGCTGGTTTCCTTATCGAAGAAAATGATGAACTGGAGGAAGCAATGGTGAAAAATATTTGTCATTGAATTTTACCTGATCAATAATTTTCAATGTTCAATAATTTATTTCCTTTATTTCATTAGTGCAACATTGCAGCTGAGCCAGCACCTATTATTAGTAAATTACCAGTTTGTACAGAATGTAAAAAGGAATTTAAGGACTCTTATCTTCTTCAAAAATTTGATTATCTTGCATGTGATGACTGCAGGTAGGCTTCTAGGCTTTTTTTTATTTAAATTTATGTCGTTTGGACTTTAATGTTATTAATTAAATTTTAGAGATAACGATGGTAAACATTCATTAATTACTAGAACAGAAGCTAAACAGGAATATCTTTTAAAAGATTGTGACTTAGACAAAAGAGAACCAATCTTAAAGTTTATACTTCGAAAGAATCCGCATAACATTCGTTGGGGTGAAATGAAACTTTATCTCCAGATCCAAATTGAAGAAAGAGCTTTAATGGTTTGGGGAAGTGAAGAAGCTCTTTTGGAAGAACGAGAAAAGCGTGACGTTAAACGTCAAGAAACAAAAATAAAAAAATTTAACAAAAAAGTTAAGCAATTAAGAATGGAAGTTAGAAGTTCATTGTATGATAAAACACAAAAAGCATCTCATACTCATAAGTTTGGTGCAGATGTCTACAATGAAGATGATGATGTATACACGCACACTTGTACAATTTGTGGGTTTGAAGAAACTTATGAGAAAATGTAATTTTAAATGATTTTTGAATCTCATTAAAATTTAGTATTTTATTGTAAGAATTTTTTAGTATGCCAGAAACCAATGCATGTTAAAAAATTCAATCCTTAGTATTTATACATAAGTTTTACAATTCAATAAATTTTCATATTTTATAATATAAATTGTAAATTTATAATTTGTGATCAATAATTTACTAATCCTAAAGTATATCTGAAAACATTGAAAAAATTAAAACAATAAATTCTATTGTTTCAGAGTGCACATGTATATTACACAGCTTTCCATTAAAGTACATCATTAATAACAGTTTCCATTAAAAAAGGATTTGTTGTAGTTTTATTAGTACATTAATAAACATACCACTGATAACTCTTATTCTTAAACATATACATATTTACTCACGAAAGTATTCTTTTTAATTAAAATTTTTTTCATCAGTGTATATTCATAACAAAATTGTATTGCAGCAAGTGCAACCTCCAGTTACCTTACGATTCTGAACTTAATTATTTTTAATATATACAATTACAAATAATCTTTAAATAAAAAAAAGTTAAAAAAATTATAAAAATATAGATTATTATTTGTAATCAATAGCCTATGGTATTTAACATAATTAGATGAACAAATTACAAGGAGAAAGTTGACCTAAAAATATGATAAATGTATTATTTATTTCTTTACAAAAGTTGGCATTTTTTTTGCAATAAATATGCCAGGTAACTGAAGTTCTACAAAACGACACTTAATAAACACTCCTAAAATATAAATTAAATTACATATCTAACTATTACCTAAGCACTAATTGAATGGATAAAAAAAAACGTTTACCTAAGAATTTCATTCAGAAGCTAAAAATAATTAAGTAATGAAATTTAATTATTTTTAGAGTCTGTATTAATATAGAATTACTCGTCTATCTAATACTTCGTCGTCAACATTGTTAACAAGAATTAAAGATACATATAGAAATTTCAGACTTTGGCAACACTTACATCTTCCATGCAGTCAATCTACCTCAGGCATACGCAGTTAACGTAAAAACACATATTCTCATGGAACTCTCACGCGCCAACGAAAGAAAAAACCGCGAAAACTGGAAGACTTAAGCTCCAAAACCAAGTGTTCAGTCCGTTTCTCGTCTATCATTCGTGTCGACTTGAGAGTCGTCGTTGTTCTCATCAACTTCGTCATTATTCGATCAATTTTTTATAGTGACTGATGAGAATCACTAATGGCAATCACAAAAGAAACATAAGAAACTGCTAAACTAACGCTACGAGCCGCTACTGCTGGTATTTGTGCATCCGGAGCCGGACTGGATGGTCGGTAGAACATTTGGCACTGTTAGATTTACGCCCGCTTCCCGTCTTGGCATCACTGTTGAACTTACTGGATTACTCACAGTCGTTGACGATCTAAAAAATTATTATTATTATTATATAACTAATAGGCATTAAATCGTTTAAAGTTTCAATTTTTACGAAACCGCTCGTACAGTTATAAATGTACTTTTAAATGTACGAGCGGCGTAAGATGTAATTTAGTTCAAACATTGATCACTTAAAATTGTAACTTTAAATTGGCGCTACTGTCTATGTAGATTTTCTTGTATTGCGTTCTCGAACACCGATATCGAGATAAAATATATAATACATTTTTATTTATTTTCTTATCAAAAACTACATTCTTTATTTTGAAAAATTTATGTCTGCATCCGATTGAAATGCAATAAAAACATTTGTATTTTAAATTTCATTGAAATACTTGGATTACCACAAACAGGTATGTTTTGAGGTTATATCTTTAACTAGAGAAAATTTATGTTTCTGCTATCGTATACGAAAATATTAATAGATCTTTAAAAACTTACAATAAAAGTTACAATAAAATGAGTAAGAAAAAGAACGAGTCTTCCAGTTCTGAAGATGAGATTTGTATAGAGGCATTAAAAGAAGCTGCAGATCAAGATTTTTTAAAAAATTCATTCTTTGACAAGGAGAAAGAACCATTAAAAAGTAAAGTAATTTGTTTATTTTATTCATTTTTAACGTTTTCAACAATAGAAATATTTTATTACAGATGCAAATGAAAAAATAGTAGAAGAAAAAAATGAATCAGAAAGTTTACCAGAATATGAAACCCATGGATTATCACAATCATGTAGAGACTTTATAGCCAAAAAGTTAAATGAAAGATTGGACATGTAAGTATTTGTTGTAACAACATTTTTGAAAAATAAAAGTTTAATTTTATTTGTATTATTGCAGTGATATCATAGTTGAAGATAAAAATAAGATAAAAAAGAAGTTGAGAAAGAATAAAAAAGTAAAAGATAGTTCAGATGATCTATTAGGAATAAAACTATTTAATACTTCTAATGAAATTATAACAAATTTTGAAGAAGATATTGAACCACAATGTATAGCGACAAAAAGAAAATCCAATGACTTGTTTGATGAAAAAATGAATTATTTGAATTGTAAAGAAGTTGCTGTGGATCCACAGACAATTCTTTCTCAAAGTGAAACAAAATATTGGACCAATAGAAAAGTAAACAAGGTATTGAGATATAAAAAATTGAAAGATGGGACTTTAATGGAAATTAATCAAAGTTAGAATGAAAAATTATTGAATTTTAAAAAATTATTAAAGAATTTTGTTTTATTTTGTTAATCAATAAGAGAATAGAAAGTGAGATAGATTAAAAGTGTCGATTTAGTGATAAATTGATTAATTGTTAGAAAAGAATAAAGAGAAGTGAAAAGTTAAGTCAGAGTTAAAGTGAAAGAACATTAAGTTGCATAAAAAAAATTTTGTATTTTTATATTTTTGTTACATGTATTGTATCTAATTATTTAATGATAAAGAAAGCCCTCCAGATCCGAAAGGACTAGAGTATGTTAAATAAATGAATAAATAAAATAAATAAATAGTTTAGTACAAAATGACTGAATACCTGTTGTGCCTTAAATGACTCTTGACCAAGTGACCGGCCGTGAGAGCAGCCATGAGCGAGAGTTCTCCAGCAAGAACCGTCGCACAAACTATCCTCGCAAGCTTATTGGCATTTTCTCCTGGACGTTCCGGGTGCGCACCCTTAACGCCAAGCATAGCAAGACAGGCGCCTTGGGCGGGTAGTCCCGTTCCACCACCTACTGTGCCAATTTCGATGCTCGGCATCGTACACGATACATACAGATCGTTGCCATCAATGCCCGTGGGCTCCATCAGCGTCATGCAGTTGCTGCTACTGACGTTCTGAGCAGGGTCCTTAAACGAAATATTTCAAGATAGCGTTAGCTGAAAAGATCCGAGATCGGGCGAATAAGTGACAATTTCTTCAACTACCTGTCCAGTGGCGATGTATATAGCCGTAACTATGTTGGCCGCGTGGGCATTGAAGCCCCCTATGCTGCCGGCGACCGCAGAGCCGATCATATTTTTACTTATGTTAACGTCGACGAGGGCGTGAGTGGAGGTTTTGAGAACGGAGGAGACTATCTCGGCGGGTACGGTGGCCTCGCAGACGACGCTCTTGCCTCGGCCCTCGATCCAGTTGACGGCCGCGGGCTTCTTGTCCGTGCAGAAGTTGCCGCTGAGCGAGAGTATCTCCATTTCGGCAAAGCGCTCCTGAACCGTGTGCAGAGACTTTTCCGTGCCCTTGGACAGCATGTTCATGCCCATAGCGTCACCGGTCGTGGCGACGAAACGGATGAACAAGTGTCGGCCCGCGATGCGCACGTGGATCTTGGAGAGCCGGGCGAATCGGCTCGTCTCGTCGAAGCTACTTTTCATCTTCTGAAAATTTTCAGGAATTTGCATCCAGATCATGGCCTCGCTCGCCTGGACGATGTTCGGGAAACGGACGACTGGGCCTCTGGTCATGCCTGCGCATAAACAAGCCTGAGTTAGGTATCTCTGAACCAAGAGATGGGCTAAGGAGATAATGCTAATGAACGAACCGTCGGCGACAACGCGGCTGGTGACGCCGCAGTTCATGAGGGCCCGGCTGCCCCGATTCGTCGAGGCGACGAGGCAGCCCTCGGTCGTGGCCATCGGCACGTGGATGAGCTCGCCGTCGAGAAGCAGTGGCCCGGCTATGCCCAGGGGAACCGGCACGTAGCCCATGACGTTTTCGCAGCAGGAGCCGAGGACCTTGCTGTAATCGTAGTCGCGGTAGGGCAGATCGGTCAAGGCCTCGTTGAAGCGCCCGGTGTTGCCGACGATCATGCGCCGGATTCCAACTCCCCGCTCCATGTCTCCGACGGCCTTCTCCAGCTGGTAAGGCTGGATGTACTTGTGCTTCACCAGCTGAATTACTTCCGAGTCCGTGAGGGCGTTTGCACCTAGCTGCGCTCCGACCAATTATTTTACCATTATTTCACGCTTGTTTTACATTAAATTGTTATTTTATAGATTATACATTAAAAAATCTTGGAAAAAAAGGAAATTTTGTTTTAGTTTTATGACGAATAATCGTTACGTTTAGGAAACAAGTGTAATACAAGAACGAGTGCTCTGAGAAAGGCCTACCTCGGATTTGTAAATGGCCAGGCAGTCTTCGAGGCTGCGGGGGCTCTCGGGCTTGGCCAAGCAGAGGGTCTCGCTGCTGGAGGAGGGCGAGTCGGCGAGGCTTCTCTCCTCGGTCTGGACCTCCTTGTCTATCATCTCGAGGTCGGTGTCGGGGCCGACCTCTATCCAGTCGCCGGCCATGGAGGCGAGGGGGAAGACCGGAGCCCGGGCGGCCTGGTGCCCGCCGATGCTCATGCTCCCGGCGAAGCGCTGGCTGAGCTTGCCGTCCATCCCTTCGAAATTGTCGGCCAGCAGGAGTTTCTGGCTCCTCAGCGCCTCCTCGAGCTCGACTTCCTCCTCCTCTTGGTCCTCGTGCAGGCGCAACTTGCGCTCCTCGAAGAAGATGAACTTGACGGTGAGGGCGATCAGGAGGATGAGGATGACAATGTTGTCGGCGCTGACGGAGATCCAGTTGGCGAGGTAGCCCTTGAGATCCGTCGGGGCCTCGGTCTTGTTGCGGTTCGTCAGGATGATGTTGGGCCCGACGGTCGACACGCTCTCCTCTATCGTTTCCTCGGCCTCCTCATTGCGGAACGGCCAGCGACTGCGTCGTCGTCAAACAGAACACGGGGCAAATGTTATTTTCTCAAGTGCAGCTTGTCCGCGAGCAGGGGAAAACTTTGGGGCGCGAACAAGGGAGAAGAGAAAAAGAAACGAATTGCCCGCTGTTGGAGAGAGAGAGAGAGAGAGAGAGAAGAGTAAAAGTTGAGGACGACAGGAGAGAGAACGGAGGAGTCCCGCGTCGGGGCTACGAGTGAACTAGTAGCTCTGGCTCCGGGGCCTCGGCATTTCGACCTTAGCCGTTGCTCGGGCTCTCGGGCCGCGAGTCGCATATGCAAACGAGCCAGCCATTCATACGGCGAAGACGCAAGCGCGCGCGCGTCCGACTCTTTTCACGAGCGGCCCTCCTCCGAGATCTCGGCACCGATATCATAGAGGTTTCCCCGAAACGGATGTCGTCGGTAAGCCACGACGGAGTACAGAACTGCTGCTTCCTCGAAGCATTTTTTAAAAATAACCGGCGCAACTCGCGCGCACCACGTTCTCCCGAGCGAAAGAGCGCGCGCCGAATTTCGAGAGCCGGCTTGCTTGCGCGTATAGAAGGAGAAAACGAAGGAGGAGGCTGCGCCGGCCGACCCTGACTCTGGCCGCCGCGACAATAGGCTCTCCGTCCGAGTCGCATTGACAATAAACCAGCATATTTTCCGCCTCGGCCCCAGCCTCCCCTGGTGGGCCTTGTGTTCTCTCCCCCGCGCCTCTCCGGGGCAGATTAAGCCGAGCCGATAAGCGCTCTTCTCGCTAAAGCCCAAGAAAAGCAGCGTCCCTGCTTGCGTCGGCTCCTCTTTCTCTTTCTCTCGCGCGCATATCCATAAACGACGCACGCGTATGCCTTCTTTCTTTCTTTTTTTTTTCCTTCATTTTTAAAAGAGAACAAATTGACACAGAGCCGTACTTTCGTCACGCCATCGACAATTCCCGTCCGGCCACTCTCGGGCTCTATTTTACCTTTCGCAACTATGTCGTAATGAAATTAGAATAATAGATAGCAAAGAAACGAAGGAGGAGGAGACGCCGCTTCCTCTGGCTTTCGGTCATTCGTCTTACGGATGCTGCCGCTGGCCTGGATTTTCACTCGGATTTCACACGGCCAAAATATGGATGTTTTTGTCGAATAAGCTTAACAAAACAAATTTCAGCTTACCTGTGCGCGTGAACGACGAAGAGACTGGCAATCATGATAAGCTTGAGTCGCTCGACGACTGGGTTCGCCTTTTGATCGTCCTCATTAATTGTACTGCTGTGTGTCATGAGAATCTCGTCGTTGCTGCTGCGGGAAAGCTGTAAATAAAATTAAAAATGTAAAACTTTGTAAAACTCGCACGTACTCGTTTGCTCGAGCGTTAAATTTATACGTTAAGCTCGACGATATATTCCGTGAATTTGATGAAAAGACGCGGTAAGTGTTTCGAATGCCGATTGAAAAAGGTAGAAGCTGCTGGCAAGCGGCAGTGTTAAGTTCGATGTAAAAGTTGGACCGGTAAAACAAGCCGAACTTTCACCAGGCGCGTTACATCATACTTTTGCAACCTTGCTCAATTTCCTTCCCGAATCAATGAATTTCTACGTTAAGTCATTCTCGAGTTATAAGCATCATAATTTATAAGTGGAGAAGATAAAAAAAAAAACCAGCAGATTATTATCCAATAGCCTTAAGCGCTTGCTCCTCCTTTCTTATTTTGCCCAACAGAGAGCCGGTCGCTCGCGGCGTCGAATTAGACAGGCAAAGAAAACGAGCAGGTTAAAAAAAAGTTGGTCAATAGACAGGGAGGAAGCATAGGAGATATCCGGCTATTAGCGAAAACTTACCCCGAGGAAGAAGGAGAGGCAGGCAGGATAGAAGGTCATGAAGACGACGTAGTTAACGAGGACGCCGAGGCAGGCGTAGCCGCAGAGGATCTCGAGCCTGCGCACCCCAGAGAGCGAGCCTATGCCGATCAGCAGGATTTCAACGAGCGTGTCCAAAGTCATCGAGGGCCCAAGAAGCGACATTCCTCGGGCTATGTTGGCTCGTACCTCCTCTTGGCTCTTCGAGTTTAGAACCATTTGCGCGAGCGTACGGGCCTTGTTCAGGTCAATCACCAGGAGGAAAAAGAAGAGAGCGTCCCTGCAATCAAACAGTATTATCCTTTATATTAATCAATCTCTCTCGACATCAAGGACAGCAGTTTCTCTAGTTTTTTTTTTATCTCCACTAATACAGCTGTATTTCTCGAATCGCGTAATCTAATTGCCAAGTTATAATTTGGCGTTATTAGTCTTATCCGAGTATGTCAATCAGAGGCTTTTGTATCAATCGATTATGTAAGCAGGGAACTTTCAAGTACGAAGAACATTGCTGTAACGTTATCTCTCAGTAATAGACTTGACAAGGCTGTCGAGCGGAACAATTAGCTTTCTGGGAATATACTTACTTCAAGTCGGAAATGTCGCTGCGTCCAAAATTCAAGACGTTCAAGGTGAAGATAATGCTGGAAACTATCGTACAGATTCCAGCGATTCCTGCAAGGAAAAACATGAATTTCTCTCAATTACATTGAACTTTCGTGTACGGGCCAGATAAATTGAATCATTATCGTCCGGCGATAATGCACGGATGATGAAGAGGCAGTAGTGTGTAATTGTAACGATGAATCATCGGGCAACTGCGATAAGTGACAAATTTCCAATATTATTCAGATGAGCCGGATACTTGTGCTCGAACGATTGAAATTCAAAGTATTGAGATTAGGATTGCTCTCGAAACAAATTCGGCTTTATCGAGCGTTAGTCAAAATCCAGAGATGACCTCTCGCAGAAAAGGCGCAACGAGCAACATATTCTCGCGTAATAAACAATTCAGCGTTATAGCGGCTAGAAAAAAGCGAAAACAGGCGGCGAGGAGGAGGAGCGACAATGCTATGCCGGTTTGCCCGTCGCGGCTCCTCCGTGTAATTTGGTAATCGACGACACATAACGACGGCCTCCAAGCAAATGCCATATCGCTTTCTATGAGCGGAAACTTTCACTGAGGCGCGCGCGCGCGAGGCTTTCTTCTTTCCCGGGCTCTCCGCCCCGCTCTCTTCGCCATCCTGCGCGCACCCGAGCGAATAATTCGCCTCCTTCCCCTTGCCGCGGCACGCTCCTCCACAGCTGGCACGGGGCCTCTTTATTATTCAAGGTGAGGGTGTGCTTGCCGCTTTTCGCACCTATTCTTCCGCCTCTTTCGTATTTGCTTCGTTCCTTTTTTTTTCCTTTTTCTTTTCTTGTCGAGCGTTATCGGTATACGTGTGCTGCTTGACGCTTCTTCCCAAAACGCGCCTGACGCGAGCGACGCGCTCGTTTGAATTTCAAAATTTCAACGGCTGCCGCCGTTAGACCCTCGTTATATTGGCTCGCGACGTTATACTTTTCAACATTAGTACGCGGACGGTTGTTGAAGAAAGATGTTACTCCCGCTGGCGGCAACTGCCACACCGAGATATACTACAGAGTTTAGTAATACCGTTTCAGCTGTGGGGTACTGCTTAATTAAAAATAAAAAGAAAAAGGTCGACTTTGGGTTGCCGGTGAAATTTTCAAGGTTTTCCGAGTAGTCGGCATTGAATTGTACGCGCCGGCTGTTGGTAGGAGCAAAAGAAATCAAAGGAGTTTGAGCAATGCTTGCTCTCTCTCTCTCTCTCTCTCTCTCTCTCTCTCTCTCTCTCTCTCTCTGTCCACAAGTCGAGAGCAGCTCTGGAGCACAGGCCGAGCTTGCTAATAAACGTGTTGCATCATAAGTGTGTCAAAGTATATACGAAGGTAAGAAGGCAAGAGCAAAACCTCTACTAACTCAGTATATACTTGGAGCCGAGGTTCTGGAGGTTGCGGAACTGGTGGTAGCTGAAGAGTATGGCCAGGCACCGGATGACCGTCATCAGAATCACGTCCGCGGCATTGATGTCCTGGAAATTAAAGACAAGCCCAGCGGGTTAGTTAGCTTCCTTCTCCAGCTTTAACTCTCTCTCTCCAATTAGATTCTATCTTACCTCGGAAGACGACGAGCTCGTGGATGACGACGAGGACGAGCCGGAGGAGGAGGAGGAGGAGGATGAGCAGTGGCCCTGCCAGCAATGCCCTGCAGAGTCGGAAATCGGGAGGCTCCTGTTCTTGAGCAAGCCCCCGCTCGGGCTCTCCATGTGGTACATGCACGCCGTCAGGATGAACGTCGTGACGATTACGTGCATCGAGTGGCCGGCGCAGAACCGGCCGTGTAGCTCGAACAACCGCTCCAACATCTTGGCGCTCTGTTGGCTGCTCTTCTCGCTGCTGCTCCTCTCTTTCTTTGCTGCTCTCGAGCGCGGCTGCTGCGCTCACTGCTGCACCTTACGAAACCTGCAATGCAAAAGGCACACCTCGTTCTCTTACTCTTGCCTCTCAGCTTGCTTCCTTAGCTCTCTTTATCCCAGCTATCCTTTGCAACATCTTCCACAGCTTTTTGTTTTTCCCGGTGTGTATCCCCTTCCCAGGCCCATCTACTCTTCGGAGAAAGTTTTCAATTTCATATTCTTCCTCTAAGCCTTTTTTTACTTATTTCCTTTTCTTTTTATTTTACGATGCGGTTCTTTTCTTTCTTTTCAATTATCTCGGCTCGAATGAAATTTTCTTTTATATTAGAGACCGTTTTTTCCACTAACCAAGCACGTTACCAGAACAAATGTCTGTATAACAAAAAAGAAAAATAGAAATTCTAGTTTAAAAAATTGTTATTCTCGAAAATATATATGACAATTATATTTATAGATTAGCCAAGAATTCAAATGAAAAAGTACACTTCCATTAGCATTCTAATTTCATTTTTGCAACGGCCAAAATGTTTATTGTTTTTTGGCTTCTTATTCTGTTTGATTATTCTATAAACCAGTGGAAAAAAGTGAACGTGTTAAACGAGTCGGTAGAAAATAAAATTGACATTGAGAATATACATTATAGGTTATTCGAATCTCTTAGACTTTTGATTATTTTGCGTTAATGCTATTTTTCGCAACGGCGTGCGCGGGGCGCGAATCCACGCACGCTCGCTAAACGCTCGCGTGCGTGGATTTGCGCCCGGCGCACGCCGTTGCGAAAAATA
>JAPYYQ010000656.1:0-91425 GCA_030522585.1 Anagyrus pseudococci | reverse complement strand
ATTGCATTAATAGATTTTTAATAAAAAAATAAAAACTCACTTTTCCCCTATGCTGGCTGTACAATCATCCTCGCCCTATACATATAGATATGGCCTGATACGTCATCTGTATTACTCCCAATACTGAATGCAGTTCTTTGCGCGAATAAGTACCTCTTTCACGCAGTAACTCTGTGTGAAGGTGTGTGTGTGTCACGCACACACAGAGTACCTGCTGCGCGCTACGACACGTGGTTTATAGGTCGCGCCACTGTTGATGTTTTGTACCGGGAATTCAGTCGCAGCCAATAAACCATTACTTAACCAGGAATTCAGTGGCGGTTTGATTATATTTTCGGAAGATGTTGTGTTTTGTTTATTTGGAGTTGTTTGTCAACAGGTTGTAATGTAAACAGGGCTCAGAAGCTGATTTTTAATCTTTTGAACGATATGGTATTGATTGTTATGAGAATCATTAAAATTACAGTTAGAATGAAAAATTCTCGATAAAATCATTCTTTTTCTGCTGCCGTTGCTGCACAGAACTTAAATTCTTCATCATGTGTGATAAATAGTCTAGCCAACGAGAAAAAGTAATACCTCTAACAATGCTGAGCACCTGTAAGTAAGTAACCTTTAATTACGAGTAATTATTATGTGGAAAATTTAATATCTAGAACATAACCTCTCTAACATTATCTTTAAAATTCGTTGAGTACCTCAACTGCATAAACAGCTAAACAAAAAGCTACCGAATACCGATTTCCTTTTGAAAAAAACGTTACGTTTCGATTTACGGATTCTTATAATTTCGTACCTACAAAATTTTTCAACAAAGTTTAGTTTATCATCTGAAAAATATATAACGTTGACCCAACGAACACCCTCGTATATCGATATAAACCAAAGAAAATCCAATAACTTTATAAAAATTTGCCTTGACAACATCACTACCGGCCGAGCCGTGTGTACACAAGCGTAGGAAAAGCAAAACCGAGTACATAAGCTTCCACAGTGGAATGTAGAGATGGGCTTGGCAGTCTTCGTTTTCTCAGTAGCGCGAGTAGGTGAATATTTGCCATACGCGACAGCTGGGCGATATTTGATGGCGTATATCGAATAGAAATATTTCAAGGGCCAATATTGAGAAAAACAAAATTATGTTTCTCTTGCGTCTTACGCAACGCGCGCGCGCGCTCTTTCCAATTTTACGTCACGATTAAATTTTTTTATTGAAAACTCAAACTTCCCCTCCGCCCCTCTTTGCTCTCTCTTCTTCATTCTCTTTTCAAAGAGGGAGATAAAAAATATTTTACGCGATTTTCCGATGATCAAACGACGTATTATCCTTATTTATGGCTGGTTATAAAATGTATAGAAAAAAAAGGAAGCGGCGTCGTATTTCAATGGGACGTCATTAATCTCCGTTTAATTAATAGACGGGCAGCGATAACGTAATAAGCGTGTAATATTAAAAACGCGCGTCTTAAAATTGAACGACCGCGCGAGTGATACGACAATTTTCGTATTTCCGCTCGTCATTAGAGCTAACGTGTACGAAATAAACAACGACGCCAAAATATTTATCAGCCCTACGACACGCGGTCAAAGAAAAACTCAGCGAAACTGCCATGACGCAAATGCTAAGTTGACCTCAGTATATAACTGCGTCGCAAAAACGTCGTACAGTACTGGGAGAGCTGGGCAACAGCCCGGTCGATTATCGTTAACGAAATAAAAAGGAGCTGCGCGCATAGTTGCACGCTACTCCTCCTACATACAAACCTCTTAATTGTACTTTGAGGAAAAGCATTTGAGCCGAGGCCTCTTTGGCGGACGAGCTGCTCGATCACTCGTCGGCATCGCGTTTCGATGCTTATCTCCGAAATTGCGGCGTCGTACTCGAACGACAGCGGACTTTAATGCTTTCTCGCAGCTTGTAATTTCGCCCCTCTCCTTCCAAAAATAAAAATAAGCCGCTAATAGTTCCATTTCATTTGCGCGCGTGACTTATTGATGAAGCAAGCTACAAGTATAGGACATCTCGTCGACCATCGGCGCGTCTGCCGTGAGTTCGCGAAAACTATACCGGTCGATGAGCAGCGCGCACATTTCCGGCAATTAGAGAGATAGAGCTCGCTGATAGACCGAGAGACGTGTGCCCTTTGGGAGGGATGCAGCTCAGTTTCACCGGTATATACACAGCGCTCTCTGTGCGCTTTAAAAGCGGACGTCTCGAGTCTTCGATTTCCCCGTAGTAGCCGGGCAGTGAAATCCGAGGAGAGGCTGGCTCTCTCTCTCTCTCTTCTGCTAGTAGCTTTTAATTGAATTCAAAGTTCGGCGGCCGCTGGAGATAGAGAGAGAGCGAAGAGGCTGGCAAAGTGGCCGAGTCTGTACGAAGAGACGGCTGGCGCATAGTGCGTTTTATTTTTATATTCTCTCGGCGTGGAGGCGCACACGACGCGCGGAATATATGACATCAACGGCTACTCCGGCACTGCCGCGGTTATTTCATGCCTGGCAAAGCGCGCGCTGTTAAAGGATAGCCCCCACTACGCTGCGCGCCGAGAAATCTTTATTTCCCCAGCTGAAGGGAGGCTCCGCTGCTCGCGACGCATCGCGAGCCCACTACGCACCGGCTTTCTTTTTTATTTTCGCTCTCTGACGTGTTCTCCCTCTCCTTCTCTCTTTCTCGTTGCAAAAAGACGACGTTTGTTTGCTGCTATGGGCGCTGAGGATATAATAATGTTACTGCGCGATGCCGGCGTCCGCCGTCGCGAAACTTTGACCTTATTTATTTATTCGTTTGCGCGGGCTGAAAATGCACGGATGAACATATAATATGTGTAAGGGAGTGAAGCTGAAAAGGTTGATGTAATCTTTCTATGTTATGTGAGGAGTGTCAAATTATTCGATTCGTTTAAATTTTTCTTTTTTTTTTAAAATTCTATTGAACATTGTTGGGCAGTCATTATCGGCTGGTACATTATGAAAATGTCAAGTCGTTGACTACTGCGATTAATACCTATCGAGGATAACAGAATTATTCAAATCGCTCATAGACCGTGTGCACATATCGAGAGCCCAAATCGAGCCTGACTATTAAACAAATCAGCCAATTGTTTCCAAAAGCTCCAAAGATCAAACCACATAACGAGACTCCTCTGCATAAATCAGTACCCCCCCCCCTCTCTGAGGCAAAAAGCAGGCAATTTCCCAGGGAGAGCGGCTGGTCTCGCGATGGGAGAGCTCGCAAGTTGCGGCAGCACATCTGGAAACTCGGTAGCAATCTCGTTAGGCTATCCGGCCTGTCAAACGCACGTCATACACGCGCGTCCGTCGCCCATTGGGGGGGGGGGGAGGAGGGTGTAGGCGTCGCGCAGGAAATCAAACTCGAAAACGGCCTCCCCAAGCGGTGAGAGAGCGTATACACACACCTGTTAACCGAGAGAGTTGTCGGACTACGCGCCGATTGACCCTGGGGAGTGCTGCAGCTCTCTCCGGGCCGCGCACGTCAATCGTTCTCTATACCACTAATGCGATGATTCGTCCTAAGTTGTACATGTTATATATGTGCACTTGTATAGTCCCGCGGCGCCAAAAAGTTGACGAGAACTTTTCGATAGCCACTCACTGCACCGTCGAGTATTAGCGTATTTAGCGTATATCCGGCGCGTTTACGTATGTTTGATGATAGTTTGTAAATTCAAGAGGGAGAGGGTGTCAAAATGTTGCGATAAATTTTCAAAAAATCTTCAATCCACCGCTAACCCCGTGATTTTTCTGTAGAACGCTTCGCCCGCAGAGCTATAACCTTTCAATCATATACAGTATATACCGTATACAGTGCAGCGGCTGGCTTATACGACAAGACGACTCTTTGACTTCGAGAACGGAATTCTCAATGTGTCCGTGTGTACGTGTGTGACAGTTCGGATTGATTTTTTACGTTTACGACTCGGCAAATAATCCGTAAAATAAACAATTTTATTCCTCTCAACATACGGCCCTCACCCCTACTCCTCCTCTTTACTATAACCATTAATTTTTTTAGCGCGCCCAAGGGAGCCCCGCTCCCCTACCCCCAGTCGGCTCACCTCAGCCGTTTCTCATTTACGACGGCTAACCGGACTTTTCCACAGCGAAATACGAGGCTTACGTGCCCCGCGCTTCAATAAACACACAACTATAAGGGACCAAAGCACCCTGTCGAGACTCCACATACGTGCATATACCGACACGTCAATATTCCGTTTACAAGAATTACAAGGGATTTTCAAAATGCTATACTCAACATTATCAACTGGTTGTATTTGCGTCACGAGATGCGCCAACGTTGTCTTTGCGTCCGGGACGTAACGCCCGGGAGTTGGAGAGGACCGCGCGACTCGAAAAGATTTTTCCTCCTCAGTTTTAAGAAACTTGGCCTCGCGCATATCCAGCCACGTGGATATCTCGAATTTCCATTTATAGACGCCAGGGGGGGGGGGCTTGAAATTTGAATTTTAAATTCCAAGCCTCGCGAGATCAGTGTGCGTATATGTCTACGCGAGAGCCAACTGCGATGGATAAGACTCGCCCAATGCATTACCGAAAAAATAAAGGAAAAACAAAAAAAAAATTATCATTCAACCGATCCCTTCATCGACATATCAGTGGATTGTTGCTATTTATCGTTCCAATTCCACTCGATATCCCCCTCCAGCCAATGCGTCATGCCGAGCCGCTTAATGGAAGTCCGTTACTTTTACCGTCTAATTGAGACTTAATAAATTGAATAGCCCAATAAAAGCCGCTGGGAAAAAAACGCATTTTTATCGAAACCATTATGTTTAGAGCAACGTACGCTCGGGAGCGGCAACAAAAAAAGGGGGGGCAAAGGTATTCGATGGTGAGGAAAATGAGAGAGGGTTAGGAGAAACGTCGTCGACGAAGATACGAATGACATCGCGGAAAATCTTAAGCTGGTTAAGCTCCCTCTCTTTCGAGCGCTGGTTGCGCGCCTTTGAATGGTAGATCGGGTTGTCGGTAGAGCCTATATCGAAACTCTCTCCCTCTCTTCGCTAAACGAATTTACAACGAGCCTTAACGAGCCTCTCGCGTATAGCCGCTGAACTGCGAGAGCTCCTTGCCACTTGTCTTGCCAAGAGCCCAGAACGCGGTTAGCAAGAGCCTTTTCTTTACAAGCGGCCCAGCCTCGTAGAAACCTATTAATTCATTTCCCAGGAACCCTCCCCTCCTCCCAAGACTTTGCGAGCACGGGTATATGTACTTTAAAAGTTTGGAAAAGTGCTTGCTGCTGTAACGGATGATGAAGTGCCAGCGCCTATCGTAAGATTCTCCTTCTTTCTTGTTTAGACGATAATTGTATTCAAAGCGCGCCAAACTCTCTTCGTTGCCTTTTTTTTTTATTCTTGGTCCTTTTTTTCTCCTTCGATATAGCTTTAGAAGAAATATTGCCGGAGTCAATATTTGCAGGGGGCGAAGAGGAGAGGGGGGGGGGATGGTAATGAACAAGCGTTGAAGTTTGCGATGAAATAATTGAAAATTGAATGATGTCGAATTTGGTGATGGATGCTATGCTTGCTTCTTTTCTTTTCCAATTTTTTCGTTTCCTTTTTTCGGTTTATTATAACGAATTACTTTTTTGCAGTAAACTGCGCATTACGACGCGCGTTTCGTTCTAACGAGTGGCATATTTTTGACGCCATTTCTCCTTTTTTTATACGTTTAATTAAATTTACAGTTAACGCGGAGTGGAGGCTTATGATCCAGGCACGTATGTGGAGTTGGCGCGAATGTGCGCGCCCTTCGGAAATTAACCGCATCTTAAACGCCGATATTACCATGGTAAATGCTCTTCGGCCCGCTGTTCATAGCGCGATACTCCGTTATCCTTACAGCGGTGCACTTAGTGAATTAGAAAACAAGAAAAGAATAATAATAATTCTATATACTTCTGACTAAAGTCTAATCGAAGCGTACAACGCGTATGTACGCAAAACATCATCCCTCCCGTTAAAGAAAAAAAATAAAATCTCGAGTAATAAACTTACCATCCAATCTCGAATTACCCGCTATTTCCTTAAAAATCCCACGTTTTTTACCATACGACCACTGGTATAAGCAGAGCGACTGGCAAGGCTATTGTTTACGAGAGACCGCACGTAAACTCTTGAATTTTAACGACGACACAGGCGACGACGACGACAACATCAGCCATGACGACTTCCTTGCCGTACAGCGCCAGTAATATATGTTAAAAGCAAAACGACCTTGTAAAGCTCTCCCACACACAGCGGAAAGAGACTCGGGAATGACGCTAACTCGCCTCCCAGCCAATCTGCAGCCATTGCCATATCAAAGTCCTCGATTATTCGCGCGTCCCGGGATTGCGACCTTCAGACTTTGAGCTGCAGCGCGTAGGCTAACTCTATACGCTGCTTGACGAATTGGGCGCGTGTCTCTCTCGTCTTTGGGATTGTTGCCCTGAGAGTTATGGTAATCCCACTCCGGCTGAGCATAATGCTCTTGACGAAAGGAGCGTTTTAAAGAACGCCTGTGATCGAATGCTTGGCCATTTGTTTTTCTTTTATTCTGGTTACAATGTGGCGGCGCTGTATTTGGGATTTTGAAGTTACTTTAATTGCGACTTTCGCGATGGTTATTGGAATAAGGAAAAATAACGGACGACGAGAGGATATGGAAAATTTGAAAATATTTTACCTTGTCTCCCTCCACTCGTGTAGTTTCTCTATAAATCTTTATGTATACCGAGAGAGTGTGAGAGCACGGATATTGCCAACGACTTCTCGACTTCTTTCCCCGGCAATATCCGCGTAACACTCCAGAGATCCGCCGCGTATAGTAAAAACAGCGAAGTATTCATAGAAATAATTCCCGGCGCTTATACATAATCAACATTGGCAAATGACATGGCACACCGAGGAGCTTACGTATGAGCACACATGCAAGAAAAGCGAGACCATTTGTCAGGGGTCGAAGATAATAAGGCTGCTTACATAATAAGGAGTCGAGTCGTTAACTGATCTTTAATTATCCAAACCAATCGAAATTCCCGTTATTCCCGGAGACGCTTCTCCTCCTCCTTCCCACCGCATTTGAATTAATTTATGGAGCCGCCTAAAGGTCTTAATAACAAATTTGTCAATTGATAAAGTGTCGGAAGCGGGCGCTTTGCTCGCGATTAATGAAAGCAGCGTGACCGGGCAGATCGGCGCATTCTTTCCCCAGCTTGTCGATATATTAACTCGCTCTCCCATCCCACGCCGGTTTCTGGTCCGAGCGCGTCGACGCTTTTACCCGACCGCCAATCCTTTTTGCCCCGCTTACGCACTAGGGTTCGATCCTACGCGAAAGTATAATCCGCCGGAGAAGCAGGCGCGGAGCGTACGACCCCCTCCCCTCTCTTTCTATTTCTCAGCGCCGCAGTGTTTACACCCTGAAACAGAGGAGCCCTCTCTGCCACATACTCTTTTGCTCTGCAAAAAAAAAGCTCGATGCTTCTGACTGACGTTCTCGATCGATCATCCCGGGAATGTATATTTCAATTTTCCCCGAACACACACATACACAAGTCGCGCATTTTACAAGGCGTCCTCTCGGCTAAATTTACACGAAGGCTGCTGTAGCTTCCTGCACTTCGCCTACTCCCGTTTCGTAAGGACTAGATGGCCGTTAAGAGTTCTCGGTTACTCCGAGTCCATTAGGAACTGGACTCAATCCGTTATAAGCGAAAGTTGAAAGAGAAAAAAGAAGTGTATAATGCCGCGGAGGCGAGAGGATTGACGCGCCGGAGGGAGCGAACACGCGCGCGCGAGATAAATCTTTCCCGGAGATTCAATCCCTCGGGTCAGATTTGTTAATTGCGCGCTTGATGACGGCTCAATGGATGGGGGAGTTATAACCGCTTTTCTTTTTTATTCCGGGAATTTCAATGAGCGTAGGACATCGTTCGAGAGCTTTTCGATATACGGTGTTTGTCGTATGGAAAATTTGTAACTTACCGTTAATTTCAAATGTTCCACACGCCATTTTATTCGCAAAGGATATTTCCTTAAAAATGAACGGTGTAAATTCACAAAGAGGCCGTAGAGTCATATTTTTCGTTCCCGGTGTATAATTCACAAAAAAAAAAAAAAAAGAAAAAATTCAAAGCACGCGCTCGCATCTGTCTATCCGACATTTTCGTCTAGCTTTCGCGTATTTCTCATTGTATATGGGACACTTTGGGCGAGGAATAGAAAAAAAGCCCCCGTTTTCACGCTAGACGCCATTTTTTTCCTTTTTTAAATTTTTATAAAAATTATATACGTGCGCGCGTAATTCAGGTGATAGCGAGAAGAAAAGAATGTCATTATCGCGTAATCATTGAAATTGATCGATAGCGGCATAACGCTGCTATTCTTGCGTAAAAAAAAGCATTTCGTGCGATAACAAAACAGTTGCGCGAAAGTGCAAGCAACCGAGATAGAAAGGTTTCGATGAATAAGGTGTATTGTACGCGCAAATGACAAGTATAGTCGCTCATAATGAGAATGTTTGCCTTTTTTTTCTTTAATTTTCACTTAAAACTTTTTAAAACGTATCAAGGTGCACGCGACGGCTGGTTTTACGGCTGAAGTAACGTGCACAACCTGTGGATCGCGAAGGCAATGCACTGGCGATCGAAACATACCCGAGCTCTATCGATCCAAGGTAAAAGCCTCGTAAACGTAATCAATTTTTTTTTACATCACGTTTACGGCTTCTGATTTTAGCAACAAAATTTAAAAAAAAAAAAATACTCACATCATTAAACCCAATCAGAGGATACTCGTAAAGCAACGCATCGAGAGCCTTACATCACAGAACACCAAATGAAAAAAAAATTTCACCTCGCCAAGCTCGTAACTTTATTAACGCAGGGACCGACAATCGAATCGAAGCCCAGCTAACTTTCCCTCCTTCTGTATATTAACGGTAACAAATTAATTCGCCCAACTTTCTTATTCGACCAAAGTGGAAAACGACAAGAGACGAGAGATAGACAGACACGAGGAGCGAACGAGCTTCTCGGCGGTATTGTGCAAAAGTCCAATCGGAGGGTGTACATCGGCATAGGTATATTGGCGCGCACCTGGCGCGATCGGTCTCGGGGCCACGTATACGCGTAAAGAGAGCTGAAAAGAGAGAGAGAGAGGGAGAAAGAAAGCCCTCCCCCGGGCTGGCTGGGTGGGGGCTTGGCCGAGGAGTAAGCGATTGGCTGGGGGCGCGTGGGCGCGCAGAGGGAGCGCGTCGCGGGCTTTATATAAGCACGCTCTCGCGGCCGGCCGCGCGCACTCATCCTTGGAAGCCAGCACCGGCTACACCGGCAGCAGCAGCACAACACCCTTGTTTCCGATCCCGAGGGACAGCAGGAGAGAGAGAGAGAAGCCGGACCTACGGACTCGCGGTGCGGGAAAGGTGAGTCGATGATTGCTGCTTTTCTCTCTTATACCTACTCTACTATGCCCGATTGGATGGTTTTGTATATATGCGGCTCGAGCAACTTCCTTCGCTCCGATGGAATTTGTTCTGGGTTTCTTAAGACATGGCTAACGTATGTGTTCTCGTTTGATTTTTACGATGACGAGGGGGTATGGTTTTAATAAAAGAAAATTTTAGAAGAGTTGCTTTAAGTTTCGTCGGTAAGACGTCGCCGGGAATTTATTGCTGATTGAATTTCCTCGATTTTTTCTTTTGAAAATCATTAATGCTCTCTCGTAAAATTTTTACGAAGACAGACGCGTATACGCGGGTTATCGGGGGGAAATTTCGCTTCTTAAAAATCGTCTATTTATCTATAGAATTCCATTCCACTGCGGGAGAGAGAGAAAGAAAAAGTTTATGTTTTATCTCTAATCTTTTGTGTTCATTATATGCTTCGTAAATTAAACGACATTCTCGTGCTCGGCGGGCAGAAATTTAATTTAATTTTCAACTCTCCGTGATTTTATGTTCGTCGATATAACGAGAATGCGAGGTATTATAAAAAATAATACAAGCTTTTCTAATAAAAACAAAAAAATGTGAGATTCAATCGGATGCGTCGGATATAAAATATTTTTATAGGTTTATTCATAATAGAAAGTACTTGGGAGAATAAAGTACATTTAATTCTCGAAATAATGAGATATCTGGAGGACACCGGACGATATTGAAACAATGCGAATTGAAGAAACAATTTGTACGCAGGCTAATAATTTGAAACCGACAACTTTTAGATGCGACTTTAACGCGAGACGAAAGGAGCGAAAGAAAAGCGAGAACAATTGCGCTTAATCCTCGAAAAGAAAAGAGAGAGAGAGAGAGAGAGCAAACTTCCCTTCTATTGTGCGTTCCGAAGAGATTTCATACCGAATTCAGCGGGGTAAATCGGTCGCGCAGATTTTATGCGGGACGGCTCAAATACGAGCTAAACCCGTTAGCGCCGGACTTTTCGTCACTCTCTCGCCCTCCGACGGCGTATTTTGCGTGGTATTTGAAACCGAGTTAAAAAAGGAAAGTATGGCTCTCTTGATTAATCGCCAACACAGAGGGATTTAAATAATGTCTTTAAAAACTTAAATTTGTCTTTTAATTCCTATTTAGCAGCTCCCCCACCCCCCTTGAATTTATAACGGAATTGAAGAAAAGTTTTATAGTTAAAGCGTATCCTCTTATTTTTCTCCTGAGCCATGATTACAAAATAATGGATTTTTAACTCTGCGACGTATAGTTGTTTGCACTACAATTCGATAACGCGCATCGAAACTCGCCACGTGAAAATTCGAAATTAACGACGAAAGTTCGACGTCTGTCGCTTTGCTAAGCTGAATAAGTAATGCAATAAAGCGTTACACCCGTGCCGCATGTTTTGTCACGGCACAGTCTCTGTCGGTAAACATAAAATATCCATCATTCTTGTTTTGAATACTATTTTATAGGTGATTCGTTATTTACTGCTTTCTTTTTTTTTTCATCCCCCGTTTTCCGTGTAACCCATGCGAGCTTTCCAGATTAATGCAAACTCAATATACTCCGCGTAACCATAGGCCTCTCTCCCGATACACGCCTTCCAATGTAAAGATCTTGCCGTTGTCCCTTTGCCAACTTAAATATTAAAATAAGCAAGTTTATTTTCTTCGGCAAGCAACATTCATCATCCCCTGAATTTGCGTAAAAATACCGTTATCTCTCTTCTCTCTCATTTTTTTCCTCTGTATTCCACCGAAATATTAGGAATACCTTCGTCCCTAAAATATTTCAGTTATTAATAAAATTTTCCAGTCGATTCGAAAATAGCTCGGTATGTGCGGCCGATATTATTAAATTAATCGCTAAACCCACGGCTATTCGCCAAAGCCAAACAGTACAACTACGCGCTATTCGTATTCGTTTTGCGCGTCAAACAATTCTCAACATTATACTGTCATTAAACAATCCTCCAAAGCCTCTATCGCAGCCCGCATGACCGAATTTCTCGCTTTTCAAACTCGCGATCTCGCAAAGTTAGCCCGAGCGACGAATCAATTTCCCCATACGACGAAAAAAAAAACTACCCAGCCTCCCTCGTCAAACTATATACGCACTCTCGTACGAATACTTAACTAAAAACAGCCCCCTGCCGCAATCGCTCTACAAACGTCTTGCCAATATTCCCCACAACCCTAAAGTTCCTCCTCTCGACATTTGTCGAATAGAGGGGTGGCAGAGAGACAATCCCAGCGCTGCTGAGTAAGACACGATGGGGGTGACTCGATAAAACTTTGCCGTGGCGCACTCCGGAAAATTCTCTCTCTATCGCGCGCGATCTCCCCCGGGGAGGGACTTGATAAAGTTTGCAGCTTGCTCTCGGCGCACGTACCGATTTAATTTGGCAAGCGTATTTGTCCGTCTATCGGCTCGACACAATCGTCGCCTCTACTGATGGCCGAAACAAACAGAAAAAAAAAGGGGGAAACGTATAGCGGGCCGATACGTAGACAAACGTTGGCCGATCGCTTAATAGGGTACGAGGGTCTCGCTATATTGGTAAGGTTCGTCGCACGCGCTAAAAAGCGTTTTCTGTATAGCCGCCGGGGCTGATTGGCTGTGTGTGTCTCTCTCTCGTGTATCCTTTTTTTGCTGTAGCCGGCCATTTTTTTTTCATTCCGCTCGCGCGGTCGTAAAAATATTTGGCTAGCAAATTCATTTTTAATTGGCGGGGAGAGAGAGAGAGAGAGAGCGTTGTACGTATATCGGCTGCGTGAAGGGGAGGGCTGAGTGTGTGTCGCGAGGCGCTTCGTTATGTGCGCGGCTAAAATTAGATATCGGCTTACGCGTCGAAGTATTATCGAGCATGGATACGCGAATGCGCGACGTTTCGACTCCGTGCGCCTCGAAAAGTCGGATTGATTTGTGTCAGCCTCAAGGGTATCGCGTCTGGGAAGAACGAAATGAGAAGAGAAAAAAAATGTAAATCTCCGCGATACGTATATAGAGACACGTAACGCGCCGTCGGGGGTAAAGAAAAATTTCATTCGATAAAGCGCAAACTTTCTATGGCATCGCGCGTATGGCAAGCCAAGCCAGAGATAAAGGATACGTAGCTGGAGAACGCGCTCCGCAAGGGAGTCGGGCTTTGACTCGCGGAGAAAATCGCCTTATGCGAGCGACATGCTGACGAGAAGGGGCTTTATATTCCGGGCCATTGAATGCGCGTACATAATCCGTCGGGAGGGCGCGCGAAACCCGGCCGTAATCAACGTTTGATCACCGAAAAATGACCTGCCGATCAGCTTCTGCGACGAATCTTCTTCTCTATAGCACTCCGTATATATACCAAAGCCATTTCCGCAGACAGAGAGAGAGAGAGAGAGAGAGAAAAAAAAAGAGCTGGAAAAACGTTTTTTCCCTGGAAGAGCCTCGGTGCTGTAACGCGAGCCTCGACCCTCCCCCAGACATCTTTACGATGTTTTCCACGCAGCCTAGGCTCAGTCACTCTCTGCGGGAGAAAAAAGAATTCGCCACCGGGGAGGTGGTCCATGAGAGAAACATGGGGACTGATGGAATCGGGCGCCCGGGAATTTCGACCCTTCGCCGCGCGACTCATATCTATATAAAACGTATACAGGTAGACAACACGGGAGGAGGGGGGGGGGGTGAGATGTACGAGACGCGTATGATTGTTCGGGCTGTCGAGTGGGGCAGTTTTAGGAGGCAGAGACGCCGGATAAAGTGCGTTGGCACTGCTATACAGGCGGGAAATAAGGAAATCCTCGGTCTATGATCCTTCATTTCCTACTCCAAAGGGAGTCCGGTCTAACGTATTATCCCGGCGGAGTACACGACTCTTGGTTTTTATCAGCCCCGTAATACACTTATAGTGGATATACCGCAGCCAAGCACGCAACTTGGTTTTCACATGGGGGGAAGATGATTTTGGTTCGAGTGTGTGTACATACGTATACGATGTCTTCCTCCGCTGACTCAATTTCGCATAATTGCATAACTAACGTTTGAGACGTGCTTATAAGGTTGACCGGTTAGAATGGTAATCTGGCGAGATTGCGATTTAATAAGGAACTTATTAAGCTCGGGTACAACTTGAAATCCGGCGTTGTTTAAACATTCAAACGTTCGTTTACATTGCATGATAAGTATGTATGATGGATCGGCCGTTGACAAGTACGGCGAGTCGTTTGACATAAGTTATGAAAGCGGAAAAGGGGGGGGGGGCTGTTTGGCTTGTAATCGGCTCTTGCAACAGGCCGACGGAGGAGCACGATAAAATCCGAAGGCTTATGTGTTGCGCGCGGCTTGATAACCGCAAGCTCGAGAGCGCCGGGACTTATTTAACGAATGAACTTGTGGGCGTAGAAAATACGATCCGCCTTCGAGAGAGAGAGAGAGAGATAGCGCTATCGTTGGGAAAACGGAAACTTTGTTTTTCCACTAACATATACGTATATATACAGAGAGACGCTTTGTTTTTGCCAGGCTCTCTCTCTCTCTCTCTCTCTCTCTCTCTCTCTCTCTCTCTCTCTCTCGTCATTTAATACCCCGCGCCGCTGGAAAGTTTGACGAGTTGAAGTTCCGCGAAAATTGTAGCATTATCATCAACAGGCGGCCAGGCTACGCTGCCTATGTATATACTGTCCGATCTTTAGTTTAATATAACGAACGACTCAATGGAAAGCTTAAACGAGACTGCGTCGTTTGCTTGCTTTTTCCCTTCTTTTTTTTTTTTTTTTTTAAATTAATTGAAAAGTTAGCCGACGAGGCGCTTATTAAAAACGAACCAATTCTGCAGTCCGTTTCGATCGGTGTAAAATCAAAGCGACTTCGCCGGAACGCGGTGGGTAGAGCAAAAAAACGAACGAGCGGAAAACAAAACGAAATTAATCGGAGGGGGGGAGGACAAAAGAAAACCGTGGAAACGAAGCGTTTTCCAGCAATTGTGCCCAGCGCTTTACGAGCCGATATCCAAATCGTCACAAGCCCTTCAATATCCTGTCAATCGACAAAAACGACTTTTTCATTTACTCAACATAACACGATCGGGCTGTTACATTTCGATGTTATAGTTATCAAGCGACACGTCCAGCCTCATGAATATTCATGCGGTGCCGTTTGCGTTACAGCTCGTCCATTAAAGGAATCAATTACGGGGGAGGGCTGCGAGATCCGCAACGGCACGCCAATCGGCCATAAAACCCCTGGTTGCCATCCCCCCCCCCTCACGCGAGAGCTGAATAAGCTGAGTACGCGCGCAGGAGATTGGGCAATTACCGAGCGCTCCAGCGTCCACTACAATCCCGAATGACTCTTCCCCTACGTATACTGTCTCTTTACCCCAACCGTCCCCTCTTCTCCATCTCTCGCTCTCTGGCTATCATATAGCGTGCTGCAGATCGTTTGAGGTCAAAGGAATGCGCGCCGTTCGGTATATAAGTTGACTGTATCGACCGGCTGGTGTGCGTTGCTCTCTCTCTCTCTCTCTCTCTCTCTCTCTCTCTCTCTCCGCTGCCCTTGCTCAATTGTTGTAACGGGTGTCGGGGAATAATTGCGAGCTAGTCCGATCGGACTGAGAGCAAATATTGCGTCGCTTATGTTACTTCGGCGGCTCGGCTGTACAAGCGCGGCCGCTTTTTTTTTCTTTCTTTTCTTTCTTTCGCCCGTGGCCTCTTTCTCTTCGGCAAAAGCCCAGCCGACACGTGTAGACGTCGCGACTTGTTTAGACGTCGGACTAATTGACGTGTTTCGTCGAATATATACCTATACATCTGGTATGGGAGAGCTTACGAGTGTTCGGCCTGAATTGCGATAGCTCGTCTGTGGGTGTGTTTGCTCGCGGGATAAAACGGAGTTGGGTAAATTGTATAGTGGGGTGGCCACTAAAAAAAGCTGCCGGAATTTATTTGGTCAATAATACGAGGCTAGTCGATATAAGCGGACGATAATTATGTCGGGTTTGCTTTTTTTGGGGGGAGGCTAAGAAAGAGGGGGGGGGGGTTAAGAATTTGTGACAAGCTTAATTGCGACGACGGAATTTCAGTGTATATGAGTATAAGCAATTCTGTTGTACGATTTGCGATCTACGAGGAATAGGCGGTTGGAAATAAGCTCAACTAAAAATGGTTTTGTCTCACTGCGTTAAAAGCAGACTGTTGGCTTTGCGATTAGATTTTATACACAAAGGCGGCCTTCGTTTAATCGAAAGCCGCTAATATAACGAATCAATTAATCGTATAACGATATCGGCAATTGAATTATCAAAATGTCTAAATATACAATTATCGCGTTTATAAATTAGCCACCGCACATAAACCAAACACGGAGCGTTTTTTCAAAATAAACAAACACAGCTCGAATCGAATTAAACTAATCCAGCGTTAAGCCGATATATCGAAGTTGGCTAAAGCAAAAGCTAATCACGAAGCCTCGAAAAGTCCGAAGCTCGAGATTACCGAGCAAACGGTTAGCAAAGGTCCTCGAACGTTTTACGCCCTCTCTCCCCCTCCTCCTCCGCTCGTTGGCAATAGCCTATTGGGTTATTGGCCTCTGTATTCCCGGAATAGCGGGTATGGAAGCCGGCTAGTGCGAGGCGACACAGAGGCCGTATATACGAGAAGGCTCTCGTGATTGCGCGGCCAACTTAAGGGCCGTCCCGAGCTCTCGTGTGTATATATATAGAGAGAAAAGGTGCGAAATGAGGGTTGGAGGGGAGAAATATTTGGAGGCTCGGTACACGAGGCTCTACTCCCGCAGCGATATTAATCACGGAATACGGCGCTTTGTCTTAGCGGCAGCGAGAGAAGTGGAAGCGTGGGCCGATAGTAAAAACGGGAGTACGTAAGCTTGTAAAAGCAAAGGGAAATCGGACGAGAATAAAAATGGGAGAAAAAAGTGGGGCTTTTCGCTCTTTTTCTCTTCTTCTTCTTTTTTTGTTGCTTTTCTCGGAAAATGTGTAGTCGGTGCGGTTGAAAATTTGTTTAGTCACTCGAGCAGGACGGCGGCCATATATAGCGCGCAGGGATTTTGGTTTATTTGATTAAGCCGAATACCGAAGGCTCTTTATACGCCGGTGATAATTTAATAATGAAGTCCTGATAAGAGCAATAATTTAGATGAACTCAATTTGTGTTGGTCGAATAAGCAGCGGTCGTGTCCAACGGGGGGGGGGGCGTTAGTCCACTTTCGATTTAACGCCATTAGGCTTCGAGAGCATCTGGCGGTCTGTTTAATACTTTACAAAAGACCTCTCTCCTTCCGTTTGAATTATCAAAATTCATTTTAATTAGATTTACCGAGCTTCCTTGCCTGTTGTCCTCCGCCTACATAAAAAAAAAGGAAAAATCTAATCAGTCTTCGAAAACGACCTTTCTAAATAATTAACCCTCCCCCCCAAGTAAAACCCAATTTCCAAAAGCCCCGTACGTACACAAAACCAGCGCCGAAAATATACAATCCCATTGTCAAGCGTTGTGTATGCGCGTCTGACCAAAGTTGACTTGTTCTACTTACTGCTCACGCTGGTTTGTCCGTTGAAATATATCGATTATACGCGATGACCGAGATTCCAAAGTAATTCCAAAATAAAAGGGGAATTGCCGTCGTCAGTGTAGTTCAACCACTTCGCTCTGCGTAATAATCTCGAAATTTGCCTTCGTAACGAGCCAAGCGCTCTTGGAGCATTTCACAAATGCCTAATGCGAGAAACGAGCGAAGGGACCAAGAATTCGCTGGTATGCCGTGGGCGCTGCATACGAGTAAAAAGGCTCGCGGGGGCGTTTAGGGAGGGCACGTGAGACGTCAAAGAGTCTTGCAGTGAGCTCGTGGAATGTCAGGCTCGGCGTGCCTTTGCGCTGTTATCCAGCCCCAAACGCGCGGACAATCCGCGAACGCACGTCATGCTCGTCTGCTAAAAATCTAAACTGATGTAAAGTTTGCTGGATTAAACGTAGTTTCACGAAACTTTGATGAAAGTCGGATGAATCTGTTAATCGGCTAATTCGGTGTTAATTTTGATATTTTATATTTTATATATAGATATAGTTAATTTGTCAGATTAAGGAAGCCGCGAGAGAGATAGAGATTGGAAAAGGCCAGAGGTATGGCGAATTAAATGGGACAAAGCAAACGCCGGCATCGGCTGCTGGCACATAGAGAGGCTATCGCAATTTCGTTTCCGGGTTAATATATCGACCGCATATGCGCGTCAATCGTTTATCCAGTGCGTGTGTTTGTGCGTGCGAGTATATAACCATGTTGTCACGTCCCATCAATAAGCTGTCGGCGTAGATGCTCATTTCAGATATAATCCGCGCGCCTTACTGCTCGAATTCAAACTAGATTTCGTATAATCATTCCCTGCATTAACAATTCAAATAAAAAAAATAGCGGAGAAAGAAAAAAAAAAGAAAAGAAAAAATATTTATATAAATAGGCGGGTCCGGTCATAAATACTAAAGATATTAATGCCGACTAAAGAAAAAGACGAAGGAGAGAGAAAAAAAATAAAGAAAGAAAGTTGTAGCGATGTTCTTTCGTCTAATATTTATTCTCGGTTTATTAAACGGCTTTGACGCAGAATCAGGCGCTTGTAAATATTTATGCGCCCGGCTGAGAGGAGAGAATGAGAATAATAGAATGTTGCGCGGAATAGACCGAGAGAGTCTACGCGCGCGATTTACATTGGAACAATAAACAATCATGCCATTCATATACTTGTGCGTTCGCGGCGAAAGGAAGAGAAAAAAAAACATATACAGCCGGTAAATAATCTTGATATATACAGCGTAACTATGACGTCTGCCGTTTTGCCGCGTATAGCGCGTCGCCGAGGCTGCGAAAATTCAAGGTCGCGCGCCGGAAGATCGTGAAAACGCGTTGGAGCATGAAATTTTACGGGAGAGAAATAGATAGAACGTGTAATTTGCGCGCTAAATTCGCCTAATGACCGGCATTCGACGGATACACGCGGAAGAACGAATACGAGTTTACGAATTAGCGCGCTTTCACGACTTATACTTTTGCCCTGTGCATTTTAGAATGTATTCTGCTTTTTTTATATATCGCAGCGAAAATATTTCTCTAGATTACGTACATTCAACGAAAATTCTTAGCCAAACGAACTTAACTCTCTACCGTGAGTCTCGCGTAACAAGTGACAAATCATCCCTCCATGCAATAAGAAGAAGCAGCGTAGACAGTACGAGGCTCGTTTAGGGAGGAGGAGTGACGCGTTGTAGTTCACGAAATCTCCAAATTACCGAGCGAGAGAAAGAAAAGGAATGGAGAAATCGATTTTCCAGTTGACTTATAAAAGCAGGCGTTTATTCAGTAAGCTTCGACGCTTGTCAAGCGGCCGATTGCCCCATCTTTACCGCATCGCTTCATTCAGATTTCGAGGAGAAATCGAAAATAGAACGCGCTTCAATCCAGTGCGTCACACACTTCCCCCCCCCTTTATTTCTCTCCCCGGATTTCGAGTGCTCTATTCAATTTTTCAGAAGGCCACGTTTGATGGGTACAGGACAGGTACCAACCCGGCGAATTTCGACAGACGGAGAAAGACTGATTTTTTTTTTTATGGATTTTATATACGTTTTAATATTTCAAGGGAAAAAATTTCGTCGTAAGTGGTGGTGATAAAAAAAAGAGGACGCCTTTTAAATTGGTGGGGATTCTACAGGCGGGTGACAAGGTATAGTTGCGGGTTAAGATTTATATATCTTTGAATTTTTGTTAATTTTTTGAACGACTTGAAAAACGTAAAAACTTTATTGTCAAGCACTATACTCGAGTTTCCAAAAAATTCGATTTACTTTTGCGTTATAAAATTTACCATAATAAACGCTCGTTACGATTTTATAATGAGCTTCCCCGCAAGTCCGCGAGAAAACTTCGTCACCTTCCCCCAACATCCCTGAATCCAAGCGACGTAGTATCAGCTATCCCAGCCGTCACAATTTCCAATTCTTGCCGATATCTCAATCATCTACGATTTAAGAGCCGCTCACAGGGCCGTAAAGCTGCATCGTCAACCAGACTCGAATATAAGGCCATAAAAAGCTCGTGCTTTCATACATCCCAAATCAATCAAGCGTTTTTCTCTCTCAGAGGCTCTATTAAAACCGTCATCGGGCAATCATATCTCGATCCTCGTTTATTGGCTCGCCCTTCGACCATCCTCCCCCGCATATTTGTATACTATATAAGCCGCGCATTGGTGAAAGGAGCAAAAAAAAGTCTCTCGCGGTCGTTACAATAGCGTCGGATACGCGTCAATTGGGGGATTGCGATCAAAGGGAGGCTCTCTCGGCCTCGACCAATTATATCCGCTTTTAAGCGGGAACTTCATTTATACACCGCGCGTTATATGAAAAAAAAACAGAGCGTGGAGAAGAAAAGCGAGGACGATTGATCCGCGCGGCCCTGAGAGCGCGCGATGATGCAGAGAGAGAGTAAGGCCGCGGCGGCATGAATGTTTTATGGAGGCGTGATGAAGACGCACAGCCCTTATAACCCACCGCATCATTTGTATCAAGCGAACGAGCCAGCCTCTCTTGGCGACTGTATACGCGATCAATCAAAATCATCGCGCTCTTACTAGACCGACTCTCTCATCTTTCCATCGTTTCGATGATCGGAGTGGGGTGGAGGCGCGTCTAATGACTCGCCGAAAATCGATTACGACTCCTTTTTCTGCTTTTCTTTTCTTTTTTTTTTTTGTCCTCCTCATGCGGGCTTTCCGTTTCACTGACCAAGTAGTCGGACGGTATTGTAGAAGCGGAGATAAGGGACGTCTGGAGTCCCACCCCCCTCCCTCCTCGGTGCTGTATATGCCATAAGAAAATTCATGCGGAATCTCTCTTTTCGTAAGAGAGGATGTTATTGTTCGAGATTAAGGGATGTATGCATAATACGGCAGTTTAGATTAGTCCTGGGGGCGAGCGCGTGAAATCGAAGATAAAATTCGATATGCTAATGCGCCGCCGCTCTGCTGCGGGAGAGAGACGAAAATGTTAAAAGCAGAATGCGAGAGAGAGAGAGAGATAAAGGAGATGGCGTTTTAAGAGAAGCGACGGTTCTTACGCGCTGTTTTAGAACATAAAAAATATTCCATTTTTTTTCTCTCCAAATTCTCTCTCGAATTTTCTAATCGTCTCTAATTTTCCACAGCTGGAGAACTTTCTTCGGAGAGTTGCAAACGAGTTGTACACGGGGATTCTCGAGATTAGTCGATGCTCCGTGTCTTCTCGAAGCTCGCACGCGCTTGTTTGGCAAACTATTCTTGTAAACGCGTCTAGGCCTCGGCCGAGAGAGCCGCTTCTAACTGTGTATCGCGTAGTTTTCGCTTCGACTTTGCCGAAACTTTTTCAATCGTGTACGGACGCAAGCGTTGTGTGTTTCCGTTGATGCTGTTACGACCTTCGCTGGAAGTATCTACGATTTAACCGCAGATTCTAAAAAAAGTAGCGCGTCAAGGTAACGCGAGAGAGACTTTTCGCAAATTTTCCACGCGCGACCTCGCTGTTTTTTAATCGAACGTGAAACCTTACAGCTCGTATATGCGAATGTTATTGTTCTTGTTCTTTTTATTAAAATCAATCTAAATACACTCGCAAATTTCTATATTGCCAATTTTACCTCGACGTATTTTCGTTAGCGGTAAAACGATATTCTGTTGCTCCACCGATCAATACCTATATACGTATATAAATTTGGAGTTTCGAAAGATACGAGAACGAAAATATAATAATGTAACCGTATTAATTAAAAAGGCACATGACATATATAACGGTATTCGTTTAACGCAAGCGCGCAATTACACTTTAGCAAAATTTCGCTCAAAGCACGCGCGTTATAATATGTTCATCGGAAAATCATGGAAATTTCGGGGCTGCCACATATAAGACCCAAGCATATCACCCGTTGTAATTGTTCCATCAGTCTACCCTAGACCTATAAATATGCATAAACAGAGTGAAAGCGGGGAGGAGGGTAAGTTCGTGCATACGACCGAATATAGCTTGCAGCCTAGAAGGTATAAGGGGGCGAAGTGCGTTCATATTAACACACGCGCGCTCGCGCGCGGAGCTTAATTTACCTTCGCCATTATGCCTACGCGTCGGGGATATAGTCCGATGTAAAAGGCTCAATCCGCGCCAGAAAGGACAGAGTGTGTGTAGCTTGGGTGTGTTTGTCCTCGTGTCAGGCCTAAGTTTCCAACGGTGACACATCGGTCAATAACACTGATCGATCCGGACCCCTCAGCCGTATACCTTGTCACGTGCTTGGAGCGACGAGAGATGAAGCAACCTTCTCTTGACTTGCTGCACTGCCGGGAGTAAGTTAATGATAAACACTTCGATTAAGATCGTTACGTACTGACGCGCATCTCGATGTCATCGGATGGGTATGCGGAAGCTGGGCTTGTTCCCGCATTCGTATACGCAACGACGTTTTAAAAGCGCACACTCGATGGAAAACGAGCGTGATGAAATTAAAAGAAAGAGAGATGAAAAGAAAATAGAGGAGGAAGAAGTCTATAAAGCATAAAGTGTATGCGCGTGAGGGCGCAATGTGGCTTTTAAGCTAAAACGCCGGTGCTTTTAGAGGCGACCTTTCACGTTCCTTTCGCACGAAATAAGTGCCAAAGAGAGAGAGAGAAAGAGCGGCGATTAGGACGGAAGGCTCTCTCTCTCTCCGTCTATTACGACAACAAAAATAGTCGTCCAAAAAAAAATCAATGGCAAATTACTATGGATTATTTGAAAATTACGAGCGCGGAGAAGGGATATCCAATTGCGCGCGCTAAGGGCTCTCGTGTCACACTGTATATGTAGCGGCGTGGTAAGCCGAGAGCGGCGGGCGTGCTGGGATAAAGCCCGACTTTTCTACAGGCGACAACCAGCTGAAGAGGAATTTAATTTGCAAAAGCCGAGTGAGAGAGAGAGAGAGGGGGTGCGGTATAGCGGCTACGTTAAGTTACACGTTCGATAGATGGTTCGGAGGGGGATGGGGTAGGCTTTAGTGAGAGAGAGAGAAAACGTGACGCGAACGATGGCTTTGCCGAGGCTTGTTGCCGCGTGATGGATAACGCGACGTCCGAGCTGACCGGCGTTACGTTTCACCAGAGCTACGGGCTAAAGCCTGCAGCTCTAGCTCTTTCATACCCCCCCTGGACGCTCGTGTCCTCCTACTGCTCGCCTTTTTTTTTCTTCCCTCCCTCGCCACCTCCATACACCTATTCCCTCTCTCTCTCTACTTTTTTTTGTTGTGCTTATAGAGCCTCGGGTATAGGTTGGCTTTCATAAAGTGCGATGCATCACGTGAGCGTCTTAATAAAATGCCTTTTAATGAATGTTTTGTGGAATTGCGGACGAGGGGGGGATCGATGTATGCGTGCGATGGGAAAATTCGAGGCTGATGAATGAAAAAATTAATTAAATTACGTTTAGTCGTTGTTGTTGTTGCTTGCTGCTGGTTTTATTATCGCTGGTGCTGGTGGGAAAAGTGAAATGCTTCTCATGTGAAATGATAATTCTTTTTTTTTCACGTCGCTAGTGTGCGTGTATTGACAGAGAAGATGAAGTAGGGAATACACGCGCGCGGGGGCTTCTTTTTCTTTTAATCAACTACATCTCTCGCGTTGACATTTTTCACTCGTTTCCGTAATCCGTTATGCCGGTTATCCCTCTATACCTTTTGCTTTTTACCTCGGCCGATACTTTAATTCGTTTAATGATAAGGCTTGATAATTGATTGGATCAATATAACGCATCAGCTAAAATTAATTCGCTTTTTGTAAGGTTTTATTCAAAATTATTATAATAATTGAGCGCTCATTTCGTCCGATAATACAGAGATAATCAATCTGCCAAGCAATGCCAGTATGATTTCAAATTTTGAATGAATCTCAATAATATTCTATATTATATGAGATCGAATGTTCAGAACAATTTTCCGTTAAACAAATTTACAGCTACGTCGAAGAGAAGAAAAAAAGGAATTTCGTTATTTAAAAAAAAAAAAATATTTGTGGTAGCAAAGAGTACAACAGATTATAACTTGGAATAACAAACCTTTAGTAATCACATTACAGGGGATCCGGCGGCAAAAGGTGACGGACAAAAAATAAATCAAGGTAGACAAGCGCAAACAAGTTTGACCAGAATATCAAACTTATATACGATGTTAAGCAATCAAAAAAGAAAAAAGAAAAAAAACGCAAGATCCTGTAGACTCACTGATCTCATTTCTCCGAAGCATACGTCGGTAATCAAATACAGTCAACCGTAAATAGACCGAAGAAAACGGCGAACTTCGTTCGAACTGTGTTTCTCAAAATTTCCATATCATTACCGATTTTTCATATTTCTTGAAAAATGTCTCAAAACTCCGTAACTTTCAACCGCGGCAGCAAAATCAAACGCGCAAATCACGATCCACGTGTGCTAGTCAACCATAAAAAGAAGACGAACAAAAAAAAAGAAGAAAAAAATAGCGTCGAAGCGCAGGGAGTAAATAAATTTCAAATCACTTAAATTCCATTGAATTCCAATAAATCCCGCGCTCCGCAGCTTGTTTTCCTCTCATTGTCCCCGGCTTCAGTAGTCGATAAGAGCCGAGAAGCGCACAAAGCGACTCGCCCACAGAGCGCACTAGAGAGAGAGAACAGTGAAACCCATGCATTTTCTTATCCATCAATCATCGAACGAGTCGTTCGTGACGTCTTCTCGCGCTCTACACTTTTCCCCTATGTTGCGCCTGCCGATCGAGCATCCGTCATCGGCAAGCTCGCGCTTTTTAAAGCTCTCCCCGTAATCCAACGACGCTTACTGTCGATTTATGGGAAGCTCCGGGGGTAGGGGGGAGATATCTCATGGAAAGAATGGAGATTGAAGTTCTATTTGCGAGCCGTAATAACGGAGTGCTCTCGAACCGATTGACTGCATGCGAAAGTGCTTCGGTACACGCGCGCTTAAAAATACCGCCTGTTTAGCAATTTACGTAAGCAACGTAAGGATTACAATGCTTACGTAAAGAAAGCTCAATTCGACATTTGTCCGAATGTTGCAGTATCGGAATGTTTGATCAGAAACATAGCAAATTACTGGTTCGATCGATTAAAAAAAGAATAAAGCTCCATTTAGCTACCCGAGCGTGTTACAATCATCATCGCGTGTAACGCCCTGAGCTCCACCTCCCCCAAAAATAGCAAATACGGAGCGGGAGCTTAGCGGGGCACACGAGGAAAAGTCAACGACTCCGAGATTTCCGGGCAACGGTTTGACTACGTGCGAATCGAGCCACGTCCCGTATAACCCGACAGCCGTACGATTTTGCAGCGTAGACACGTAGCCGGAGCGCTTGTAACGTGCCGCGGTAAAAGTCGGGAGAGTTACAGCGCGGATCGATCGGAAGGGGGAGAATAATACCCGCGTGTGTGACTAATTGAATCAAGCGGGCGTGGCAGATCTCACAGATACAGATAAGTAAGTGCAGCGCGACGCTCGACATGCTTACAACATTATTGTTTGCCTTGCAAGTGTTGGATTGGCAGAGATGACGAGTGTGTTTATGCATCGCTCGATGCGAGCTACACAGGTGGTTATGCGTGTGTATACAGTGTGTTTCTATGGGTAAGCACGTGCATTATGGATAAATCTTTATGAGCATATACAAGCGCAAGTGTATACGCCGGATAAATATTTTTCCAGATATAGTTTTTGACGCTCTTGGCGTACGCGTACAAGGGTAAACATTAGGTCTAGGTGAAATATACATTTCGTGTTTTGATAGGCTGGAGAGAAGAACTTTTCCCGGGTGTCTTATGGTTTGAGCCTGCGAAGGGAAGAAGTATTTCCGCGAGATGGGGAGCAAGTTTCGTAAGCCTGGATGAGTGCGAGAGAGAGGGGGAAGAAACAATTTGATAAAACGAGAAATTCTGTTTAATTTTAAGAAACTGAAGTTTCGATGGAATTCTTGGACCAAGTTCAAGCCGGATTGATCGATAGCGCGCGTTGTAGTTCTGGAAGGGGTGAAGGGAGTTAAATTAAATATTTGATCGCGTAACACGAAGAAGAGCCTCGATATTTATATACGATTGGCGCTATGGGTGCCGGAGTGGTACAAGCCAACGGAAAACGTAACGGCTCTCGCTTCCCAATGTAAATAAGCGCGTTATTAACTCTTAATTTCCCAAGTTTAACACCTCGTTCATTATTCAATTGGATAAAGTTTCATTTACGCACGTGCGCAAACACCGGCTCCAAACACGGCTGTGTTTTAAATTAAAAGCGCGCATATTTTAGTTACGTCGATGCCGAGGAATGAGGTCGAATTCCATAACGAGAGCTTATCTCGCGCATACCAAATAAGAAAAGAATGAGAAAAAGAAGAAATAATAGTAATCCACTTGGTCGAACGTTGTTGTGTCAAAGTTGGTTAAGTGACGTAACCGAAAGAAACAAGTCCTTTTTTTGCCTTACCCTCCCCTTACCCCAGAGTAGCGCGGAAAAATTAGATAGCGGGCAGGAGCAATCGGCAAATCAGGTTGCTCATCGAATTTCCCCCAAAGGCAGGAGGGGCAGCCCTTTTCGCGATAATTTTCTAACTCGACTACGAGCCTCGGTCTGCGCGTCGAATGATGAAGGTTAAAGAGAAAAAAAATGAGTAAGAGGAGGGGCAGGGATGCTAGAGAGAGCCTAGCGTTTCAAGGCCTCGTCAATTGCCGATCGTTCGCTAGAAAGTCCGATATCCGGCGCAAGGAGGCAGGGGGGAAAGAGAAGTACGCCAGAGGCGAGAAATACCAAACGAGCCCGAAGGGATGAGTATTGGAGGTAAGGGGGGGCTGAGTCTACCTGGAATATCGGCGCATCAATTATCGAGCGGGAAAGCGGTAAATCCAATCATCCACTTAACTCGTCGCGTACAAAGTAGCGCGTGATTGCGGCGCACAATAAAACTTGATAATTGAAGCGTTGTTAGTAGGGGGGGGGAGCTGACGCGTCTAGCTCTGGTATACTCGTGTACGGACGTGCAAGCTCGTAAAAAAAAGGAGGCGTCGATTCAGGAGAAGGGGGAGGGGCGAAGATTGCGATCGAGGCGATGAGAGAATATTAGGTATTTCTAGAACGTAATGGCGAGTATCGATCGCTACTAGACTCTGGAATGTGTTTTTCTTTTCTCTTTTTTTTTAAATGGATTATTGAAGTTCGATGTTGGGACGAGTTTGTAACTTGAAGTTAAAGTACGAATTGCAAATAAATTAATTTTGTAACTTTCAACGGCTTCACTTGTTAATCGTTTATTACGGCTTTCCTTTTTTTTTATTATTCAGTTTTGCGAAATAAAATTAAACGGGGAAACTTTCTGGAAAAAAAAAGATAAATAAATAACCCCGATAAAAAGGGGAAAATAAATAAATAATCTTTAGCTTAAACGAAGCTATTGCATGATGCAGCGGAAAGAGGAAAAAACAGTACAGCCGGACAAAAGAGGATCTCGAACGGGAATAAAAGAAAGAGAGAAAAAGAAGGAGGTAAAAATGAAAGAAAGTCAAGGGTGATGTTAGGGAGGGGGGGGAGGTGTAGAAAGGAAGAAGAAAAAATTAATACGCACAAGCCGCGCTCTCAAGTGCGACTGGCAGGTGAAAAATACGAGAGAGAGAGAGAGTGTGTGTCCCGCGTCCCTTCCTCACCCCTTCTCAACCCCCGCCTCTTTCTTCGTGGTTATAGAGTCGATGTGTGCGAGGGCGTATAAAACAATAATCCCCGTAAAGACTCGCCGGCGTGCGCGTGAAAAATGGGAAAAAAGCTTGGCTTCTCTCCAAGCGCCACAAGAGGGTATATAAGAGGTCGTAGGAGGGGGGGGGGAGGGGAGTGGGTATGTACGCGAATAAGTGCTTTTCCAAGATCCTCCGCCGGGATCCGTCAGGCTTACTTCGAAAACAGATGTGTGTCGACTGACGACTAGGCCGCACGGCTGTCTTCTTCTCCTCCTCATTGTTTGTACACCGACTGTCTCCCTCTCTTTTTTTTTCTCTCTCACTGCTGACTCTATGTGTACGCCCCGCTAACCACATACACTTCCCTGATCTCCCTTTCTCTCTCTTTTACTCCTTCGCCTGTTTTTTGCTCTCTCGCTCGACTCTATGTCGCCTCACCTTTTTTTTTCGTTTCTCTCTCTTGCGTGTTTAACCTGGATCTCCATTTCTCTCTGTTTCTCTTTTTGTCCTTTTCTTTTTTTCAACAGCGCATTATTGTATTCAAAGTCGCAGCGCGTACGCAACGTTTTCCCTTCGTTTATCAAAAATTTGTGTACCCTTGCACAAGGCGAAAGTACCATCTCGTTCGGCCGGCAAATATTTTGGCGGCGTCGTCTATAAAAATAATTAGCGAGACCCAGTTCGTTCGTTATTCAAACCGAGGGACCCGCACTCTCGTCGAAATTCGTTTTCAGCGGTCCCACGTCAGTCCTAAAAATAACCTTCTTTTTTCATCACACAATACACACATCAGACCAAACGCGCTTTCGCGAATCCTCAGATAAATTTCAATAGCCCTCCCAAAAAAAGGGGGAAAAAAGCTACTGGCTCAGAAGAAAAAGCTCAAAAATCCTTACAGCCCAGAAACGACGCTTTAATTAAGGCGCAAAAGAGAGATACAGTCCAACCAGCGCGCTATAAGAAAACGAGCCCGCCGACTCCGCGCCTACTCCAAGCTACTTCTCCATCCGTTTTCCTTATTACCCGCCAACTCGTCGTCACCTCCGCGCGCGTCAATCCTTTGGCATCCCGACGACAGCTAACGCTCCGTGCCTCCGAATAGTCGCGTTATCCCGCGGCATTGCCCATTTCCGCAGTGGCCCGCATTAGCAGGCATCAACGCACGTGACCGCCCGGGGCTTCTTCTTCTTCTTCTTCTCGTCATCCGCGCTCCCTTTGGGCTCTCCTGCCTCTTTATAACGTCGCCAATGTGAATATCCTCGTGGCGGCTTTAACGCGTGCGTCAGCGTGTGTATTCTCCGCTCTCAACGCGCGCATTGTTCGAAATAAATAGCTCAAGCTCTCTCGCGGTTCTCGGCGGCTTCCATTATTTCGATTGTTAATATACATACGCGTTTGATAACTTCATTTGCTTCTCTGTGTCTCTTTTTTTTTGTTTGTTTTGTTGTATACGTTTGTTTTTTTTTCTTTGCTTTTTTTTCATTTCAGCCGATATAAATGCGGTGTACACGACGGTGTTGGATTCGTAATCGTTTAATTATCATACACGTGTATATCAAGCTTGGTTTATTTCGGTAACAATCGATGTTCAATCCATTTATACGCATCAACAAATGAAATCCATATTAAAAGGTTAATATAATTGCGCTGGAATATTCATATAATAAAATGAAGCAATATTCATTACGTTATTATATACTCTCGATAATTCCGTGTACATATAATTTGATGTGTTCCTGTTTGAACAAACGTAAGCCTTGGTAATACGAGTATGGCATCTTCATATCGACTATAAACAATCTGACATCGAATATATATACGCAGTCGCTTGTATAATAACGCTCGAACGTAATGAAAGCCCGTAAAACAAACAAGACAATAGAGAGAGAGAGAGAGAGAGAGAGAGAGAGAGAAGAAAAAAAAACAAGCCTATATAGCTCCGCTTCCTGTCTTAAGAAGCATACTTTTCCGCGATTTACATAACGATCCTCCCACTTCTTTCCCCCACCCCGTGACTTTGAAACAGCGACAGGAAAGAGAAGCCAACGAGATGCCAGTCGCGAAAATGCGCCACGTAACGGGGGGTAGGAAGGCGCCGCAAGCAGCTGAATAGTTTGTTAGTATACGCCGAGTTGAAAAAGTTGACTCCGCCGAGGCTATTGTCTCGGGGCCAGCCTAGTTCGGAGCAAAGTCAACGGTAACAATGCCCCTTCAATCCAGTCTAGCCTTTCAGTTTGAGCCACGGCCTGAATGCCAGGGCTGCTCTTCCTTCGATGCGCTTCCCGGCGAAATTGCTTAACCCCCCCCCCTCCCTACCTCGGTCAAGCGTTAATGGGCTTCCGAGACCTTATATACCGCAGCTTCTATCCCCTCCCTGCCATTCAATGTTCGATTATTCTTGCTTGCTTGGCAAATATTTTCTAAGCTCCGCCGGCAGATGGACACGTTTTTAAGAAAGTCGTTAATCGATTGTTTAACGGGGGACACCAGAGAAATTATGTTGATCGAGAGCTCGAGACTGTTTCGTGAATGGCTTTATTGATACGCAGCCGATGCGATCGTTATTATTATCATCGTCAAATGGGAAATATCAGTCCCGACACTCGATATTTAATATACTCTCATTTAAACTTGAGCGTTTTTCTGTTTCCTCCCTCCTTTTAATGGTCGTCGCGACTAACTTTTAAATCATCCACGAGGCTGTACGGCGAAAGTTGGTTAATTTTAAATTCTGTAATTAATTTCAAAGTGCGAAGTTCCAGCTTCTTCTTCTTTTTTTTTTATTCTCTGCTTCTTGTTCGAGGTAACAATTTTCTTACACCTTTCGCGTTCTCGTCACCTTTGGCGTTACAATTTTCAAAGAGTTCAAAGCAAAAGGGTTTCCCGGTTGCTTTGTTAAATGTGCAACCTTCGGCATCCAACCGAACGTTTATATTTAATCCAATTGTAGTCTGACCTAATTTAACGTATCGAATTGCAATAACTAATTGAATTTTCAAATTGTAAAAACGCTTTATTGAGTGTAATTGAATATTTGCAGTTGATTTTGTACGCGATACCCAAAGATTTTTCAACGATGATTCGTAAATTTTTTTTTCGTAATTTGAAACTATGCTGAGAAAAAAGACGCAATAACCAAATTATTACAATAACAGAGAAATCTAATTTCCAGTAAACATTGGACAGTCTGAATTCAATTTAAATTAATTCCTTTTTCCCAGCGTAATTCCCTTCATTCTTGGACGGTTTTCTTTAAAAAATAAATGCCGTTAAAACGAAAAGCTCTCAACTCAATTACGCGTACAATCCTGCATTCCATTTTCCGCAACAATTCTTATTTCAAGCATCACCTAGTCTCCTCTTATGGCCCCCTCACAGTAATGCATTTTCACGTTCCCATTGTTCTTGCTTAGAATAATGATGAATTTTTCAAACCCGCGCGTCCGACCGATTACGGAGTTGTACCACTTAAATTTTGTTAAAGAACGAACCTGCAGTTGGGTGGGTAAAAAACACTGTTTCCCGCACTGAACAAGCACATTAGCTCGTACATTTTCATAATCCAAAGTAACATTAAGCGATAAGATTTTTCGAAATTCATGAGTATTTGTAAAATTATGACTGGCACATACGCGTGTAGGTTCGAGAAAGAGCGTCGCACGAGACAGTGGATTTCCACGTGGCGCTCATAAATGAAACATCGGGATGATCCTACTTTGTCAGGCGGTCGTGCGTCGCTGTGCGATCTAACAAGTTCAAGCGGTAGGCAAAGAGTAAATTGCAAGGAAAAGAAGAAGCCACGATGTAAATATACATCCTCCCCTCTCTCTCGTTTGGCTGAATAATATAAACGCGCCATTGTAAAATATGCAAATTACAGGCAGCCGAGAGAGAACCGGTGTCAAAGGCCCACCGATTGGCTCAATAATTTACTCTTACTTTCCCAAAGAACCCACTCCCGACAATCTATCTCAGTGTATATACAAGCTGTGCAGTCGCCTCAACAGGTATACGATTGAAAATCAAGAAAAATCCCGCAAACTAATCCATAACTTATCCAATCTATCCCCCCACCCACCCTCTTTCTCTATCTCAAAGTTATATTTGTCCGACTTATCTTTATTACCATAATCCGCTCTTTTCCACTAGTTCACCACGCGGCAACTCTCTCTCTCTTGCTTTTTCCTTGCTTAATGGACTCTTCTCTTTCTCCCCCCCCCTCCCCTTTTGTTCTTGAATAGCTCTGGCCTCTCCCCGAGCTACTCCATCAATTTACATGGCTGGTGACACTTTGCGCGACCTCCGCCCAGCCGACGCCTCGCTCTCTCTCTCACACTGCCGCGCGTTTTTATCGCTCGAGATCAAGGATATACTTCTCTAAATGTCCCTCGGCGTCCGTGACTCTGCTTTCGCGCGGACCTTTGCCTTTTTACTCTGTAGAAACTGTCCAGCTGTAACTGGGCTTTGAATAGCATATTGAATTTACGATCGTTCGACTTACAGGCTTTCAATTTTACACGTTTAATGATATATATTTGTATTGTGAAGAATTTTAGCTTGACTATACGTTATGAATATTTAAAAAGCGTAAAAATCTGTTTATGCACGTCTAAGGATCAACGTAACAGCACTCGCCTTACAAAACTTTAATGCGATTCCGCAAAGTGTATTAGTCTCGCGTTCTTTTGTTTTAGCCCCCGTCGGCATTAAAACAAACTGTAATGCGTAATTTTCACTCGAGCCTCGAGGATACACGAATAAACTCGGCACTCCTTCTCCCCTACCCACCCGCTACAACTCGGCTACGTATATACAGTCGAGCGTGCAAGTCCGAGCTCTCAATTTGTAGCTTTACGTAAAGCCAAAGCATCGGGTTCGCTTTCTTTTTTCCCCTCCCTCCTTCTGCAAAACGGAGTAATCCCGTGATTGCAACGTAAATAACTCAGCCTCTGCTGCTCCTCTTCCTTGCGTTAACCGGATAAGTAAAATTTTAGATAGACGAGAGGTAATTACCGCCTATTGAAATCCAGTAGTAGACGTCTGTAATTACAAAATTAGACGCGTTTAAACAAGTGCGCGGCTTTCGCGCAACGAAAATATATAGCGTACGCGAACAAGTGGGTGAATAAGTGAACAATTGAATGCAGTTTCGGCTCTCTTTTTTTTCTTGATACAAAAATAGCCTTTTTATCGAAATTATTTATATAAAAGCGTGTGCGAATGAATCTCATACATCGGATTTTTTTGTTACAAAAAGTTTAAAAATAGTGGAAAAAAAAGTTGATAGGTAGAATTAGTTATCGTACACTATATACCTTTAAACTTGTATCCTGAATGAAAAGGCAGAAAAGCTTTGCACTTAATACTTTACGGCTCGCATTACTACGCTCTACTTAATCCCTCGAATTTAATAAATAAACTATAACGGTGAAAAGCAGCTCTAATTATACGCTTTTAATTGCGTTAACAAGAAGAAGATATTCTACTCGGCGAAAAGTACGAGATTTATCAATATTACATGATTTGCAATTCGACTATGTAAATCTACATGTACACGCGTTAAAATTGTCGATGCGACACTCGGCTTTCCGCTCGGGTGCAATATAATGGGGAAAAACGAAAATTTTTTATTCCTTTTCACCGAACTACACGTACGCAATCGATTGGAGAAATCTTAGCGGATATTCAAATGAACGCTGTAGCACCATCATCGTGCGACCCTGGGGATTTTCCACGTTCCCGTAAGAAATATACCATCGATCAACGGGTCACCACCCTACCATTACGCGTAACATCGAAGCAGCGGCTTAATCGCTTTTCCTCTCTTTCTCTAAACCAAAATAGTCGAGATTCATTTGGTTACAAGCCAAAAACTGGAGAGGAAGAGAGAGAGAGAGAGACAAAAAAAAAGGGGCCAACCGCTTGAAACGAGATTCCAGTCGAATCACTACTGGAAAAATTTGCCTTCTCGTTAATAAAACACGTCGAGCGCTTCCGCAACGGTCAACCGACGTAATCGTCCAGCGCCAAATGACACATGGTTCTTTCGACTCATTGCCACCAGCTTGTAAGTACACACACGTGTGTACAGGAAAGAAGGAAAAAAAAATCAAAGAGCAGCGTGTGTTACGGGCAGATGGTCGCGATGCGTCAGCAAGTGTAGAAACGCGTATACCTACGCATAGGGGGTAAGCTTTAATTACCCCTCGAGTCGGCCGTGACGAGAAGCGTAGTCGCTCGGTGTCCAGGGACAGTAGTGTATTCCGCCGAGTGTATTTTACGCCGGCTTTCATTACCATCCTCGAGCAATTGGACCTTGTTTTATTGGCCGTTTAAATTGTCTCCCACCGATTGTTTCCGTAATTCTCTCTTTGTTTTTTTTTTCATCTCATCCTTATAAAATGAAAAATCGCGCGAGTGCCTTCGAAAGCGTGACAGAGACGGGGGATAAAAGAAAAATAAATTCATCTCGAGAGAAGGACGAGCTTTAATTTATCGGCGACGGATTTGTCCGAGCCGTTTTATCCTTTGAGCTTCGAGCTCTCGGAACAGGGATGGAGGGGCTATGCGGGCGCGCGCTCCTCTCTCGCAACAAGTTGTCGGCCGTACGTCTTCCCCGCGGGCCGCTCGCGACTTTGCCGCGCCGATCTTTTCCCCATCAGCTCTGTAGAGAGCGAGAGCCGCAGTGAAACGGCGGAATTTATCGGTATGCCATTATCGCCGCTCGGTCGGGCAATATTTATGGGGGGGAGAATGCGGGTAAATCTCGGCGTGCATTGTTCGAGTTTTCTATTTCGACTTGAATCCAAGCGCAGTTACGGCTAATGCTGGCGATATTACGTTGTGCATAAACAATAGCGCATAAGCTTAAACTAGGCGGGGGCGTGGGTTTTCCAAACGGCTGCGCAGATTACAATTTCCGGAATTGCACGCGGCCAGTTCAGCATTTAGGATATTCGAAAAAAGAGAGGAAAGGGGGAAAAAGCAACTTAATTGGCGCGAAGAGGTATAAGGGGGGCAGGGATAAATCGGCCGGAGCTCGAGACAGCCAAGACGTAGCAGCCAAGGGAATTGCATGCTTTAATAAGGTAAAGCTTTAATAACCTTATGGCCCCCTTCTCTCTCTCTCTCTCTCTCTCTCTCTCTCTCTCTCTCTCTCGTTAACCCAAGACGTGCTTGGGCTGTACCCTCTGCTCCCCAGCATCAAGCAGAGCCTCGCGCGCCATTGCCGGGCGGAAAACGCGCGCGCGCGGCGGGTTAATAAAATCTTAATTCTATTGACGTAGACAATAGCCCCCCCCCCCCCCCCCCGGCCATTTCCTTCCCTAGGGATTTTTTCCGTGGCGTTTTAATTTTTCAACGACGGGCAAAAAGCAAACGAAGTAAAAGCTAAGCAACAGCCCCTGCTTAATCCCCAGCCCCCAGCTTGGCTGCCTTGCATCTTAGGCGCTTATTAAATGAACAAAGTCTCATTAGAGAGCGACCGGTTGTGCTTAGACGAACATTCGATTAGCATACACTGCGAGGAAGGTGGGGAGGGGAAAAAAAGTGGTTGGAGGTAATCGAGAGCAGAGAGAATAAGAGGCGTACGTTCGGAGTAACGAGACTGCCAATAATCTCGGGGCTTGCGACGACGATATTATTCGTTATTAGACAGCCAGCACGTTGCTTATTGCCGGATAGCGCGACGACAGGGGACGCGACTTTCCAGGGGCCTTGTCGGCTCCCGTGGGATGCGTTTATACCTTCCAGCGAAATTAATCAGCGCAAAGCAAAGTGGCTTAAGTGTCGGGACGTGAAAGGCCGCGGAGTCTCCGGCTGGCTCTCAGCGGATATAGTTTGTGCAATTTCTCTTTAGTTGGACGGGAGGAGCAGGGGCTGCGAGTGGGATTGTAGCCAAGTGTTTTGACGTGCACATTAATTTATAAATAAGAAAACGGAAAAATCGACAAAAACGTAGAGCTTAGCTTTTTCGCTAGATGAAAATTTTAAAAATCCAGGATTATCTAAGGGAAAAAGAGTGTTGCAACTCGTGAAAATCAGGTTGACCACTTACGTGCTCTCCTTGAAATATAAATAATGAAACGTCGTGCAGAGTGTCTTCCGTAGCCGCGGAGTTTAAAAAATTCAAAACTGGAAGGGACAAGGAAAAAAAAGAATATAAACTCGCGGTTGGGGCGGCCAGTCGTATAACAAGACTATAAACGTCGAGGAAGAGTTTATACCGTCTGCGCGCGAGCGAGAGGGAGGGACAGCGCGCAGTAGTTGGTCATAGCGTTGACGTCAAATTGCGTTTTACGCTCGCGCCGGCATCCCGGAATTTCATTCCTCGATTTTATTTTACCCTCCCCCTTGGTAATTTGCCGGCTTCCGAAGCGTCGCAACCCACTCGCTCTCTCTCTCTCTCTCTCCCTCTCTCTCTTGGCCGTGTTCTTTTCTCTTTACCTTTGCGCTCGTCTTATCACGGCTGGGACCCACTAATGAGCGGATAAGTTTATTAGGTGGCAGCGTCGCTTTCTTAATTATTCCGATCTACAGTTTTGTACACAGGCGGTATACGTCTGAGAAATGGTGTACGGCTGTTACAGGTATATACAGCAGAATGCTTTTTATGCAAATTGAACTTTTGCGTTTTATTCCAGTTAATTACGGGGATTAATTTTTATTTTATTTTTATCTGCATTTTCTTTTTATTTGTTTTCTTTTTTTTTGTGCTGCGAAGGTCGAGAAGTTGACTATAAGCTGGGGGCTTTAGATTTTTTTTATATTATTGTTCCGTCGTTGATTTTACTAACTAAGGCTCTCGAGTTTTGTTTTCGCGATTTTTATAATTTTCAACGCTACAATGTAAACTAAAGCACGAGCATTTCAATTATACATAACATCAACGTGAATTTCAGCGGGCGTCGAGATATCACAAGTTATATACGCATGAAGTATTTTGCGGCTAAGCGTGATTTTTCCTCCTCCCCCAAATCATTTTCCGGCTTGACATTACAGACACTGCTAAATTGCGTTCTAGACGCAATGAGCGCAATTTCGAATTTATTTTAATTAAATGCCCCTTCATCCCGCCTCCTCCATCCCCACACGTAATTTAATTAAAATGATTTAAATATCATAAAAATAAATAGCGCCTATGCGGTTACAGACGATTCCGTGCACCAAATATTCGATACTCTACCTGTACGAGTGTCAAATGTTCATTCCGAAAAAAATGTTTTCCTTCACCCCATCATTAATTTTCAATTATAAATAAACACTAAAAAATATTGACCTATTTAGCGAATAGAGATAATAGAGCCCACGCGTCTCTCGGATAAATCTAATTAAAGCGCGCAAGCACATCGGGTCTTTCGAAACACACACCAACGATTTCGTTTAATTATCTTTATTGCTCTATTAATCGCATGCCTAACTCGCGTTAGTTGCGTCAAAGCAGGGGTAGAGCAAAAAAAAAAAAACAAGACACCCCTCTATACCATTGACTGGGTAAGTGCCCTGTCGATTTTTGTTTATCCAATTAATGATCGACGAGTTGTTTACAATCGATGGCCGCTCAAACGAGCGGCGTTTTCGAGTGTGCCCCCCTACTCGAAATTAATGACGCGAGAGAGGCACTTGAATTGCGACGTTATTTCGCTTATCCATACGTTTGCCACTCGTGCGTCGTGCTACTTTGCCGGCAGGTGCGAAGACCCGCCGAATTATTTACTCGTCACTCTAGAAAAGCCGTTTACCTTTCGGATGTATGAGAGCTATGTTTATGAGTTAACGACGGGTTGTTGGTAAAATGTGTTTGCAATAATAATTTAACGACGTTTATAAATAGATAACGAAAAAACTTACGAAATCCTGTCTGAACGTTTGAAAAGAGTGTCTAAAAGGTGCCCCTATTCTGATTTTCAGATCGACGCTTATCGCAGCATAAAGAACATCTGGTCTCGTTAAGCATGCAGAAAGGAATAGCGCTGAGCTGGCTGCTCGTCTTGGCGGCCACCTTCACCGTCCTTGCCGGCTCCAATCCGGCCCAGGCTTTGCCCTACAGGTGAGCAGCTTCTTCCCTTCGTTAACCCTCCTCCCTCCCCCCCCATCTTCTGTAACTACATAATTTTTCGCCCCCTCGGTATAACCAACTCTTTCTCGATGCTTTTAATCTCCTCTCTCCAGTATAGCGGGCGGTTAAATTAATAAAAACCGCGCGCTAACTCGCCTCCCCCCTATTTTTTTCTCCCCTATTTCTCTTCGTACACCAAGAGAGATAGAAAGTTGCTTCCGCTATAGCAACTCGCAGCCGAGAGTTATACCGTTCGTAGTCCATATCGCTTGATAATTTACGCTCAACCGGCACTCCGGTAATTTATTCAACAGTATATACCTCGTTCTTTTTCCGTGTAGTCTTCTTTACGACTGGCTCTTCGGAGCTTTAAGGGCATGCCTCAGTCCTATCCTAAAACCATAGTTACCGACATATTCGTATTTTACAGTATTCGACATGAATTCACTGGGAAAACTAAGAAAGTCTAAGAAATACTTAAATTCACGACGAATAATGTAAAATACAGTGTAGGGATCTACACCGATCTAAGGCATGCCCTTAAAGAAGAGCAAAGTGCAGTTTTTCCAAAAAACATTAAAATCATGAGCTGTGATGATCCGCTTGGGAGGAGGGGAGAAAAAAATAGAGCGAAACGACGTTACGGCGTTAATGGCTGTAACGGGGGAGGGGCGTGACGCGCATCTAACCGCGTAAATCCGGCAAATTTACGTAACCGCGCGATGCGATTGCCTTGGCGCAGCGTCGCCCCTGTCTATGATTGCGAAATTAATACAAACCCGCGCCCTTTCGACTTCCATTTGCTCTCCTCTGTAATTCGGTTTCTCTCTCGCACACAGCCGCGAAGCCCAAGTTTTGGCGCGAAATTAATCCGGCTAATGGAACGTCGCGAGTCGCCAGTGTGGCTGTGAAAAAAAAAGGCTAGCCGCGGAAACGCGTAAAACGTTTATCTTTCTCTCGCATACACACACACACGCGCGCGGACTACGTTGGCCGGGAAATGACGCAAGACTCGTCGAGCTCGATATTTCACTGTTCTGGCTTTTGTTGTTGTTGTTGCCGAGTTATTCGCGCTGCCTATAACCGCCGAGGAGGAGTAAAAGGATTGGGACGTTTAGCTGGATGCGTGGGATGAGAATATAGCCTTGGAAGTTTATTTTTTTTAATGTAATTTTCGCGGCCGACTATATCACCGCAGCGGCGAAAATAAAGACAAAGTTATGACGGCAATTCGGGCGTGCGTTAAAAAACCTTTGGATATGTGTCACGAGTTAGATATAATCCTTTGTCTTCGTTTAAATCGGACCTTGTCGTTTTGTAATTCCTCTGTTGCCTAAAAACAACGACGTGTTATACATTTTAGTCGGTTCGCACGCGACGTTGATGGAATTAGTTTAAAAAAAATAAAAAAAAACTATTTTAAGCGTAATAAATTTAAATAAAAAAAACCAACGATTAATTTGTTGCGAGCAGATCAGTTATCGATGGACGACGAATGGCTTGGAACTTGTATCCTCTTGATTACCCCGACGCCGCGCAGGAGCTTCTGGAGAGGCTCGAGAGCTTGGGCTTCGTTGCCCAGCAGCACGAGCAGCAGCAGCAAGAAGAGTAAGCTTTGAATTCTAATCTCTTGGAATATTTAAAAATAACGTTCGAACGACCAAAAACGAAAACCAATAAACTCAGGATACTTACATTTTCCATTAGTTCGGCTTTAAGTCGCGCGTGAGCCGAATGTCGATGACAATCGTGTGTGCGTGTGTTACAGCAAGCGCAGCCTGGATCTGGGCCTGAGCCGCGGCTACAGCGGCAGCCAGGCAGCTAAGCATCTGATGGGCCTCGCGGCGGCCAATTACGCCGGGGGCCCGGGAAGGAGGCGCCGCTCGGCGATGGCGTAGACGACTAGACCCTCAGCAAGCCGCTCATCCCAATCCGCCGCAGCCGCCAAACCAACTCCATTACACGCCATTGCTCCAGCCGAAGACCCTCAGCCCTTCTATCTCGATTAGACGCATATATTGCCTCCCTTATTATACAAGCGCACATCCAAACCGCCTATATCCCCTGTCTGTACCCTATAATGATCGGCTGTTTATCCCTTCTTTACTGACTTATCGTCTTCAGGACCCGCGAGTGTGAATCTCGTATACTTTGGCTCTACATCCATCACTTGCCCTATGCGCACTTTTCTTCGATACTGTACTTGTTCTATGGGTATATTCTGGTAGTCGATTCTGTAAAATCGAGAAATATCTGTATAGTTTCTGCCTAGGCGAAATTGATAAACGCGTGTTTTTTTCCAATTTTTTTACATATTTTGGTTATCGATTGGCACAGATTGATGGTTTGATGTTTCGTACACTCGTGCTCGTCCAATCTTGATTAAGTGCTGAAAAATTGACAGTAGTCGAAAAGGAATTCTAATAAATTTGTGGTATTGTCAATATACATACGCATACGCAATTTTTTTATTGGATATTCTGGAGTACGTGAAAAATTAAAAAGAAACAAAATCTGAACTGTAAAATCTCTGGTTTAGATCGATAATGTAATTGACGTGATCTCGAAGTTTAAAGGATAAAACACTGTATACTTAATATTACTTTTTTACGGGTAGAAACATTTTTTTTAAAATTATATTTACGTATCTGTTCTTTAAATAAATATTCGCAAAATAAAGAGTAACGCTATAATCAACTTCATGAATGTCGCTAACACAAAATATAAACAAATAAGGAGAAATAATCAAACAAAAACTCTATGGATATCGTTGATATTTTCAATTAAAATTTTATCTCACCTCAATATACTTGATGGTCAATACAAAAACGCTTTTCGGGATATCTCGCAGCTGTAATTGTGTCTCGGGAAAGATAAAGCTTCTAATACGACGGTTATATAACGATATAATAAACAATTATACATTAACCCGTACGCAAAGTATTATGTACTATGGATATAAATTACTATACGCATCTGAAAAAAGTAAAAAAAAAAACATGTGGTAAAAAATATATGATGTACGGGACTGCGAGAGCGCCGGGGAGACACGGGCTCAAAGGCAGCCAAACTAACAACTTCTAAACCCCTCATTTACGTTGAACTTTACCCCCCTCTGTACGCGGATAACAATACAAAGCGTACGCATATATACATGGACGTCGGGAGAGTCGCGGAATTTTCGAAAGTTCATATAACTCGCACTTTGGACGTTAGGTAAACTTGAAAGCTCGCACGATCAGTATTAAACAATGTGACCTCATTATTATCGGGCCTCCACGCCTGTCTGTTTTTGTGTGTACGCGCACGTATACGTATGTATACATCCGGAGGAGTGTTGTTTGCCTAGGCAACGATAAATTCGCGACACTTCGCTTGTGTGCAAAACGCGCTATGTGAATTGGACGATCCGGTCACGACGCTCGGGTATATAGATTTTTTGTTTTTGTCGCGACAAGCAGGCCTATCTTCTTATACGTCTATGGAAAAAAAATGTTTTTTCGATGTGCACTTAGAATCCGGCTTTGGCTTGGTGACAGCATTGATCGTCCAGATAGGCATTTGGTTGGAGGGCTTACACGAGCTTTCCTATATAGCTTTTTCAAACGGCGGACTCGACGCCCAGTCGGTTGTGTATTAGACGGATTATTTGGTGATGTTTAAAAGTATTACTGTAATCTTAGAGACAAGCGCTGAAGCTATTGTACTTTTAGTTTTCAATTATGATCTCGGTTTATGTAACTAATTTTGATGAACGAAAAAGGAAGAAAAAAAATAGTAAATTGATATTTTACTTTGTACGACTATATTCGGGGAAGGGAGAAAGAGACAGAGAAACTTTAATTTGTATACTAAAGGCATTTACTTTGACTATTTCTATGAGCATAAAACGATTGCAGGAATTGCGCTTACAGTAAAGGGACTGAGATATATATTTAAAAAAAACGAAAACGATCGAAATATTATTAAAAACGAATTCGAACGATCGACAATGGAGCATCGATGTTTCTTGAATCTTATACATGTGACGTATATAGATCGACGTTATTTTATTGGGGAAAAAAAGACTTACATAAATATATATATATACATATAAATATATAATTTATAAATATATGAAAAAAATTTTAACTGTAATTGTAGAGACTTTCCCATTCCTATACGTAGATTCACGGACCAGAAATGTGTAAAAGAAGAGAGAAATTATTGTAAAATGTACGAGTAAAAGGCACTTGATTTATCTAGTCAAATCAAAGTTAGGGATATTTATTTTTTAAATTGCTCAATTGTTACGAAAAAGTACAAAATAGATAGTCTGTGTGTGTATTTACGAATAAATAATGAATCGTCAAAAAAAAAAAAAAAATGCTTTAACATCTTGAGTCCGTCAGTTGGGTCTATATTTTACAATTACATTCTCTCTAAAGCACAAGACAAAAAAAAGAAAGAATTACGAACATATTTTTAAGAAAAGGTAAACACCATAAAGTCGCGAATCGCTATTTATTTTTCTTCCGGTATAAAGGCTAATTAAAAATTTATTTCACGTTTTTAATCAAGCGAATTCATTTGAATGCCTCGAATGAATTGCTAATTCTGAAATTCAATTTAAGCTTGAGATGATAAACAATGATATAAACGTACTGCTACGTTGACACTGTGTGCATATTCATCTCCTTCGTCTTTCTCACTTTTGCTATTTGTTATAATTTTTCAAATTGATTTTGTAGTAAAGATTAAAAAAAACACAGAAAAACTCACTAAAAATTTCTTTTCTATATATTTCTGTATGCTGATGGAAAAAACTAAATGTTACGAATATAATGCATAAAAAAGTAGAGCTATACCAAAAAAACACATTAATTGTCACTACTATCTTATAGCGCGTAATTAATGGTTACAAATTATAAAACTTTGACTCTCAATTTAAATATGATAAAAATGTTTTCGTTTAATTAAGTTTATTTAATTAATATCTCGTGTAATAAGTTATAACTCTCGCTTACGGCATTATTCCATTTAGTTTATTGTTACGTTCGTTAAATTATTTCTATTATTTCGCGTTAAACTGTATACCGAATAAAAATAAAAAAATATTTAAAAAATTTTAGCCAGCGTAGTTGTATAGTAGTCTGATAAACAAAAAGAACGATATACCTACACGTTTTGCGTTAGCGTTTTTAGAATATTTCAAAAAGACATTGAGTCTCCGTATGAGCGCAGGCGACTCAGGAGTACGCGAATTCACGTGACAGACAGGTCTGATGTACTTTTTAGTAATAGTTTATTTTCTATGTTGAAAAGTTGTCGCAAGGTGACTTGTTCTTTTATTATTGTAATAAAATGCAAATATAAATAAACAACCGAGTCTGATTTATTCAACACCTGCCCCTGGCATGCCTTACGTATTAATGAAATTATTTCAAATCAAAATTTGCGGTACAAATTTTTCATTAAAAGTTGCAAAGTAAAAAATGTACGAGAAAAATAGAAAAACAATCATTGTTTTGGAAAAATTCATATAGAATTTTTGTTGATTAAAATAACAGCTTTTAGCATGTTTATATCACTGTTTGCAGTAGACTCGAAAAAGCAGTAAGCTTGAAGTTTTATCAACATTCTTATCTACGTTTAAAGATAGACTGACTTACAGATAATCTTAATCTACATCTGCCATAGCAAACTGGTAAAGTAAAAAAAAATATTGAACGCAATTAATAAAATTAATTATAAACTTATTTTTCTCTCATTCCAATTTGTCGTGCTAACAAGTATAAGAGCAGCGAGACAGAGGTGGCACCGCAGCATACGCTCCTGACATACTTCCGCCGAGAGAGAGAGAGAGAGAGAGAGAGAAAACGGTACAGAAGGAGAGAACGAAAGAGAGAATGAGTATACATCCCGCTCTCGCCCAAGCAGTCACTCGATCAGCTGTTTTATATACTCGAGCTCCGGCGTACATACCGGCCGCGTACAAACCGATCCGACGGCGCCGATCATCGCTTTTGGCAGCGCTGCCGCAGTCAACGACCCTCGCTTTAGCGAATCTCGTTTCGAAATGTCGATGATTCGGCAAGTGTAAACGACCACCGCGAGTCCATGTGCAAGGCAAGCCCTAATAGTGTTTACATCGCGGAGATAGCGTTCCGTTAGCGAGTAAGTGTGGCGTCGGCAGCGCTGCGATCGCCAAGCTCTCCTTCTCTCCTGCAATCGTTTCGACTTTCAGTGACGAACACTGTCAGCAAGATTTGACTACTCGCAAAGCTGCGGCCCCGCTCGTTGAGCCGGTAAACTTGCCGCGCATCTCAGGTATGATTGTTAATCAGCGGCTTTTTATTTTTGATTTTCAACAAACTTATGTATCGAAATAGTTTATTGTTTTGTTATTTCGGTGTTTGCTGAATATATTGGCTTATTTTATTTTTGATAACTGACTTGTTATAGTCCCGATGAAATGTAACGAACTTTGTCGGTGTGAGAATTTGAATAAGTTTTTCCTCGTTTATTTGTTTTTCATTTTAATTTTTTTTTTAACATAATAAATTTGAACAAGAAATCAGTAGCATGCGATAGAACATTATTCGATAAGCCTAAATGCGCGCGTGCACAGCACTCTTTATCGCTCGTGAATTAATCAATCTAAATCAGTAACGTGCACCTGTTACGAAATACATTACGAATAATTACGTATTCAATCGTTTCAATAACCCTAATTATTTCGCCCAAAATTCATTCCAAGGACTCTATTGCAATGAATTATTCCAAATGTTATTGCCTCCAATTGTTTGCTTAGCAAAAACTATCGGTTTTTTTTTTCTGAAGACAACAATTTTGTTTTCTACCCTCGCATTTATAAATTCAAAGTGTCATATTAACAGTATCAAAACTTTTTTGGATAGCCATGGAGAGCCGAAGTCCATTAGTACGTGGCTGCCAGCCAGGAAAGAGGAAAACCTGCATTACGGTTGTCGTCCTTGCAGTGCTAATCGGCACAGTGCTCGTAGCTTACAAAGCTTTTGGAAGTAAGGCAAATGATCCGTCCCTCAAGAAAGTTTTTATCGTAAGTACAAAAATAAAAATAAACTTGGGCATTTCATCTGCAATTAGTATACATTTGTCCGGAAGTACATGACCACAAATTACAATTGTGACACTGTTTGCTTTTGTTTTCTTCGACTTGTTGGCACTTGTGTAGTACACTTGATATTTTACGATATTGCGCAAATGAAACGCCCAAGTACACATAAATCACAATAATTTTAGCATTTGGACGAGATGACAAAAATAAATTTTATTGCGATACAATTAATCACAGGTATTCCGTCATGGTGACCGGAATCCAACGGAGACCTATCCTAACGACCCGCATCTACACTACCCTTGGCCCGATGGTTGGGGTGCCTTGACCAAAGTAAATGCTCTACTATACAATAATTAAAACTCATAAAACTCTTGTATCCAAACTTTAAATAAAAAAAAATCTGTTAATTTTATAGAAAGGCATGAAACAAATGTACGGCTTGGGTGGTTATCTTCGGGAAGAATACGGCTGGTTGACCAACAACAAGTACTCGTCAGCCAACGTCCTGGTAAACAGCAGCTACTCGGACCGATGCATAATGTCGACTCAGGCTCTCCTAGCCGGTCTCTATCCACCTGACGAGAAGGACGCCTTCGTCAGTGAGCTACTGTGGCGACCGATACCCGTGCATTACATGCCGAAAACCCTGGACCAGGTACTTAACCCTAAAGACTCCCTGATGCCACTGCCATATTCATTCTGCAACTGATTTTATATTTTCTCTCGAAAGATACTCGTCGTCGGCAAATCTTGTCCCCGGCTAAAACAGGCTCTGGAGGAGTCGTATCGCAACGAATCGCTCAGGTCTGACGCTCAGCTGAAATCGTATTACGAGGAACTGACCAAACTCACGGGACAGACAATGAAGACCATAACCGACGTCGAGTTCCTTTACAACACCCTGGAAATTGAGGTACATTCTTTTAAATCGTTAGTTACGTGGAAGATGGAGAGGAAATAATGTTTGGTTTTTGTTAGGTAATGAATGGATTGCCTCTGCCAGACTGGATGAAAGGGTATTATAACGAAACCATGCGAGAACTAGCAGCGAAAAGCTACTCGCTATTCACGAGCAATACTTTGCAGCGACGGCTTCGCGGAGGTATTTCAATTTTTAAAACAAAATTGTAGATGAATATTGATAAATTTTTTCGATTACTGCGATTATTTAAGGCCCACTGTTGAAACACATATTGGACAACATGAAACACGGCAAGGATACCGAGAAAGTATTTTTGTACGGTACCCACGACATAAACATTGTGAATACATTGCGTGCCATGGGACTCATCGAGGATTACAAGCTGGAACTGGGTGTAACCCTAATCTTTGAATTACATTCCACCAATGGAGGTCAAACACGCGAAGTTTGGGTTAGTGGAGGATTTTATTGTTTGTCTGTATGAATGATAAGCGGTTGAATTAGTGTAATAAATTGATTATTTGCAGATATCAAAGTTGGACAGTGCGGATTCGAGATCTCCGAAAAAATTGAAGATTCCTAATTGTAAAAATGACGACTGCGAACTCGATGAGTTATTCCGCGTGTGGAAGGATGTGCTTCCCGAAAATTGGGACGAAGAGTGCCAATTTTAGTATGTTTAATCTCCGACAAGCTACTTAAGCGTTTTTTTAATTTTATTTAATTGACCGAGAAAATGTAAAATAAAATGATAAAACTTCGTACATTAAAATATTTATTGCGCAACATTAATTCAGTCTGTAGTTAATAATTTTTCATAGTTTTAATATTTACCTGCAAATCATATCATGTATGGCGATTTTATTGTAAACTTAAAAAATATGCACAGTTGTACAAATAAATTCATTCGTACAGAAAAGTAAATCAATCCAATTCAAATTGGATGTTAAAAGTTGAAAAAACAATCATAAAACTGGTTACTTTACAGTAACAGCTTTGTAGAGATATTAATTTACTAAATTTAGTTGTCGTAAAATTATGATAATTCAAGGTTTACTACTCTAGTGCTTAGGTGAGTTGATGGAAGTTCTTATTCCGAGAATATTGGGACGAGGGAGTGCCGGGCGTAAACTCTATAAAATTCGCCAAATTCAACAATTTCATTTTATATAACCAAAGAAGCTAAACGATAAGATAACGTAGGCAGTTAATAACTTATTTGTTACCGACATATTTTGATAATTTGCCAGATAAACTTTGTTATCGCTGTTTAGTAAATATCGTTTTATTAAAGGTTACGAGTAATAAGAAACTTTTTTCAATTGTGCTTAATTAAAAGAAGAAGGTTTATTGGTCAACTGTTTTACAGTCAAACTTAGAGCATATATTATATTATAATGTCGTCGTAAACAAATACATACGGATTTTTTTGTTATTGTTGCAATTTCTAACCTTATTTTTTTAACTGTTAAAAAACATTCATCGTCGCGAATTTGAACTTTGACGTTGTCATGTCAAAAGGTATATTCAAAAACATCACATCCCCCTTAAAAAATCCCATCCTCACCTATTCAAACTGCCATTCCAGCAAGACGCAAACGTACTCGATCATCACACAAAAACGCCTCGGAAAACCACGAAATCTTCAACGACACCCTCGGCTGGCTGCTAACGTCCTTCAACTCCTTTTCCAATCGGGCGAAAACAACATTGTCGAAATTGCGAGAATCCGAAACATTGGGTATCCTCGAGTCCATCGTCACTTTGAGCAGTCCACGCGAAAAGCAAGCTCGGCGTGTCGATAAAGGCAAAGACCTTCGTTACCGACAGCATCGCGATTGCCACTGTGCAGCTCGTCATAATCACCATCATCAGGCCGGCATTAATCGAGCTAATGTAAAGTCAAAAGTGCCGCGGCGCAACAGCGAATTAACGCCGCTCCGGCGTCAGTGGGACAACACGGACGTTCGTCAAATCGATTCGCCTTATTGCTCCTATTGCCGCTTGCCGCTGAGAAAGGAGCAGCAATCCCTAGCTAGAAGCTATTCCAGCCGTAAGTGTCTACATACAGCCTTTCTCACCCTCCCCTCAGCCTCTCGCTCTCGTTCAACAAACATCAGATTCATAACTAACATAACCGCTTCCTTGTTTTTCCCCCGACGCCTCTCTCAGAGCCTCGGCTGTAGCTCTCAATGCCAATATTGCCGATGCACCTCCCTCTCGCTCGTCTACATAATAAACTGAAACGAGCGCTTCCCAGAGTGGCCGCGTTCACACACGGTCGCGTTTTACCGCGGAAACCTACACACGCGCTCGACTTGACGATCGGCGAGTCAAAGCCGAGCATTGTGGAACAAAAAAAGAGACTCGGACCAATTAGCCTGTGTGCCTGTATATACACCGACGCTAATCGCCTGTACGCGCGTGGCTTTCAGATCCGCGGCAGGCTCAAGGCCCACGGTCCTGCCTCGACGGCTTCTGGAGGTCGGTGCACGTCCACCGGACGACAGCCGGCTGGGAGAGGATGCCGGGGAGACGAGCGAGATAGCATTTTACGGCACCTCTTTTATATACTATAAATTTTCTGTTACACTTGTCGCCGCCGAGTGTGTATAATACACCGATAATGTGTAATCGGAGTTTATTTGCTAGTAAAGTTTATCGCTGTATTGCAGTTGTTCTCGGCTTTAATTTTTACCTTTGACACACACACGCGCCTCCGAGTGTGTCTGTTGAGCATTCAAATGGTTAATGGAGTTGCGGAGCTGTTCTTTTTTACGAGTTAAGCTCATGTGCGCTCGTCGAGATAAGGACGTTTCATAGATAGGCCCGCCGATAGCATAGAGAAATTTCAATGTCTGCTGACGCAGACTGACGTAACGACTGGTTCATAAGTCGTTTGGTCAGTTTTGTGCAAGCGAGAAACGACGACAGGTTATAGCAATTACATTTCAGAGACGCTGTTTCTTTTTTTTCCACTGAGCTTTCTATGACGCTCTCCGTACATCTGTCGCCAGTGATTTTTGATACTTTAACGTGTCTTGTGGAAAAGTCGTCTGAAAATTTTTGTTTGGAGATGAGCTGCTAGAAAAAGCGTATAAATAGACGCTCGCTTTTGCGATCGTTACAATTACGCGAATTTGTTAAAATACGATAGGAGCGTGTTATTTTAACCGCGGCGAAACAGAAGTTCGAGACGAGAGGGAGAGAGAGCGGAAAAATCAGATTGTTTGCTCGCTGCTCGGCAAACGCTTCATTGATAACAGTCTCCGGCGAAAGAGAGAGAGAGAGAGAGAAAGAGGGAGATTAAGGAGAATCGACGCGCAAGAAAAGAATGTCGGATTATCGAAAGAATTTACGTGGAATTTTCGATTTTTTTCTACATACAACGAAAAACTCCGGAAGCGATATGGCACGTTTGCAAAAAAATACGAAGCTCAACCTATATGGATGACCAGCGTAAGCTGGAGAAAGAATGAACGCGATACGAAGTGTATATAGTACTGGGGGATGGGGAAACATTAGGAGAGATGGAAGTAAAATAGGCATTGGCTCCAACTGTGATTGCTGATGGAGCCGTAGTATTCAGGGTTGTAGCGTCAAAGGAAATAAGGGATAGCCTTAGATAGAAGAAGCTCTTTACTCCTGTCCTTTTTTATTTTCCTTTTTTTTCTGTTATTGCTTTTATTATTTTTTTTGTTTATTTGCGGCAACGTTTTTACGTTGGCGAATTCAATGAGTTTCTTTTATTAGATGAGTCTTACGTTTTGACGTTCCGTTACCGATAATAGCTTTGGCATTAAAAATGACGCGCGCGTTGTATACGTCTATATAAGTAAAAAAGGAACGGCAAAAAAGTTTATAATCGCGGGGCAATCTTAGACAAAATAAATAAAATACACGAGTCTAGGACATTTAATAATAGAAAAAAAAGAAGAAAAAAACAATTACTCTGTTGGAAATTTTCGCCATCACATCGTCATTTTCTTATGACTTATAGTGAGAGGCCAGCTTCCTGGCCTCTCACTATAAGTCAGTAATAGTAGTTTTAAGTTTTAGTTTGTAGTATCCGAATCCGCGCACAGGTAAAATAACATTTCCTCTGCTGGGTTACACCATTGTAATCTTAATTATAATTCTTTATGTATTGTAATTGAGTCGGAATTTAATAAATAAATAAAGAAATAGTCTATTTGTATTTCCCGTCTTAATCAATAGTACACTGACTATAGCGATATGGTGGGACTTTAGCCATTTGTTTTCGCTTAATAATATTTCACCATCAAATTTTCTGCATGGTGTACGCGTTCGAAAAGTGTAACGCAATGATGCTGTCCTCGCAGAAGCCGCGCAATATATCATTAAATCGCAAACAAAAAGGCTACGATAATTCATCTACCTATGTAGTTTAATGATTGCAAATAAAAAAAAAATAATAAAAAAGAGGACAGACTGCCTCGCAAACAATGTCACAGCAGACTCTGTGTGTTTAGCAGCTCGAGCCTTAAACGACGCGCGCATCGGGTTATAAAAATAAGAGCCACGCTATACAAGAAAATAATAAGCGTGCATTTCGCTCGCACAACTCCCAAGCAAGCAGCGTGTCGCTATAGAATTAAAAAAAAAAGAGAGAGAGAGAAGAAGAAACGCTAGAATCGAGTGCATACAGCCACAGATGGAGCGCCTACAAGGCTAAATGCAGCGCCACGAGACTTTAATATCAGCGCATCGACTGACGTCGAACCTCTTGCTCCTTGCCCCGGCGACAGAATAGCAGAGAGAGAGAGAGAGAGAGAGAGAGAGAACGCGAGCATATATCGCGAGCGAATAAATCGAGCCCAATTGGCTTTATGGCATTAGTCGTTCTCTCTCCCAGAGCGTGTGCGCGCTCGTCAAGCGCTCCGCGTCTGCGGGGCCGTTAGCGCATCGCCGCAGCATTTCTACGTATATCCTGCTGGTCCGGAATCGCGGAAGGACGCAAACGACGCCGTCCGGCAGTTTCGAGCTTTTAACGCTCCGCTCTACAGTCTAGAGTCTCGCGCAGCAATTTGCCGTCGGTTTTTCGCGCGCGGGAACCGCTTTTAGGCCTACTACGCTCGGCAAACGACTCTCGCTTATACAATCATCGGGGGGGGGGGGCTTTGCATATTATGTATATACGCTTGGGGACCGACGACGACGACGATTGCGCAACGTCCTGGCAGACGGCGCACGAACAATTGGACTCGCGGGCGCGCCGAAGCTTTTTAGCGGCGGCCAGATCGTGCCGGCTATCGTGTGTATATGACAGTCGTCGGCGCCGGCGAACTCCCTGCTCTCCACTGATCGTTGCTTCCGAGGGCCGTGGATTGGTAACGATCCGCGGGGACGAGTCGTTAGATCGCTCGATTATCGGTAACTGCGAGCCGACGAAATCTGAATGGGAAACTGGGTCAATGTTAATTACGTGCGCGGAGGATCGTTTGGGAGATCGTACGGTATACAGCTCGGGCTTAGCTGCGAGCGCGAGTTGTTGGGATCAATCGATGCCTTTTAATTTATGAATCGGACTTGTTTATCCGACAAAGAGTGCGCGCTTGATACATCGTGCGCTTGCGATCAATGTATATACAGTGTGAAGCTACTCGATATAGAAATTGATGTACATGTATACTTGGTTTGCTAATTGACTGGACGCAGGTTTATGCGTACGAGGGCTCTTCGAGCGTAGAATCGGGAACGGCTGAAGGCTCTCAATCTCCGTCTCGCTCTCTCTCTCTCTCTCTCTCTCTCTCTTTCTATCTGTCCGTCTCGGTTCTAACTTGAAAATTGAGCCGAACAATTTTCGTGCGCGACAATAAGCCGCGATAAAGAGCCGTGTTCCGCGCAATAGAGAAAGAGAGAAACGGTTCAGCGATATACGCACGCGCGTATTTTTTTTATATTTTTTCGAATATTTAGCTTTACGGCTTCGCAGAACGATTTGTCATACAAAACGGCGTAGGTATATATAAATGCCGATAAGATTGTCAATCGATCGACCGCCTACAGTAATACTACTTATTTTTTTCTTCTCGTTCTCCATACTGTTACAACTGCGTTACAGATATAGTCGAACAAAAACCAAGCCCATAATAGATCGGTGCGAGCCAAGTAATACAAAACACTATCCGCGATACACGTATACACCACCAAACGCACGCGATTATTCTTCGACTGCAGCCGTATTTTCTTACCCATCAATTCAATCGAGAGCGCGCGTGTGCGTCGCGAAAGCAAGACGACAGTGTCACACTTGGAAAGTAGCACGTGTCGGAGTGTCGGAGCAACAAAAGCCTCCCCCCCCCCTTGCCTCTCAAATGACGCAACGCAGTCGTTCAACCTAGAAAGCACGCCGAAACGCCGCCGCGAAAATCACCTTATCAGCCGGCCAAATTTTTCGCTCCGGATCTTTGGCGGTTTAACGACTCCTCGGCAACAAAGTGTCGCGCACGCGATAGTGAAGACGGCGACGAGACAAAACGGGGCAGAGGAGGGAGGGGGAGAAGAGTCAAGTAATACAGAGAGAGAGAGAGGCTCGCATTGGTGATTCAGCTTGAGTTATCACCTCGGCTCTCCGAGAGCATCTCTCGCACCGCTACCGCTGCCCCGCTGCTTTACAGGCTTTGGAGCGTAGCGCCAAAAGGAGCGCGCGCAGTCAGAAGCGCGAGTACCGCGAGAGCGCGCCTCCCCGTTTTGCAGCGCCTATAATCTGCACCGGCAAGTGTGCTGGTAAGTGTGTGTTCTCAGTCGCTCTGTGGGTATGTGAGTGTATTTCGGCCTGACGGCAACGCACGTGCGAGCTTGACGAGGTGTTTCCCTCCCCCTCATTTCAACCCCTTTGCATAAGTGTGACGCGAGTGGTGTGACAATGTAAATTGGGTCGTTAACCTCGGGCGCCCTGGAAAAATCAGTCAACTGCTCGTCTGGCGCTTGACCATCCTCTCCTTAACACTTTCTCATGCGCGCGCGTGATTATCGTTACAACTCGTGCGCCGGGCTAATAATTCGATGCATATGTGACGTCGATTTACGCGCGTGTATGTGCGAAAGCGAGAAAGAGATAACAATTACGTAACGCGGCTCGTTCGACTGTTTGACAAAGTTTGTGCTCCAGAATTCCATTTGCCCGTCGCGCTGTATATGGGCTGCAATAAGACCGAGCAAATATACCCCCCCCCCTATCTCTCTATATCTCGATATAATTGGACTAGCAAAAATGTTATTGTTGCGCGCGCGAGATAACGAGGCATTGCGGTCTTATGTCTACACGAGCGTTCTGTGTTGACTAAAAAGATTTTTTTTAACGATTCGGCCGAGGCTTGTTTGTAGCACACAGTTATCTCTCTCGCTCTCTCGGGGCTTCGCGTTTCAATTAACCAAAATCGAAATATCGAGAGCGAGCAAACGATTCGATAAATCAGCGCTCTCTCGGAAAAGTACCCAAGCACGCGCGCGCTTAAACGTGCGCAGTGATTTAAAGCGGGTCGTTGATTTTTTGTTTCTTCTCTACCAATTGCTTATCGTAGTTCTAGAGAGTCGCTTGGCTGTCTCTCCTCGTCATCGTGAAATTAGATTGAATTTGTCCAATAAAACCGGCTGAGGGTTCGAGCAAGTTCAATGCGGCTTCGACGAAACGCGTGTGCAATAGAACGATAAAACCCGTCGATAACAATTGTACGCTCGGGCTCTCTACGAAATAGCCGCGCGAGAGCATCCTATACGCTTTTTAGACCGAAGAGCACGATCGCTTAAATATTTTCGCTTCTCTCGCTCTTGTGTACACAATACCGGATTAGCAGCCAATCGAACTTGCTTCCTGCCAGACGCGCTTCGCTGCTATGTAGATATGCCTATATCCCAGACACGCGCAAATAAACGAAGAAGCTGTTATGCGAGGAACTGAAAAAAAAAACAACACCAGTTGGCGTCCTTGCGAAAACGTCATCGATTCCTTGCTCCACAGCCGCGACGAGTATAAAAGTAGGGGGAGGAGATAGCGAGGCCGAAGAAGCAACAGCGCTTGTCTTCTCTGCCGCGCTACGTTGTGAAAACGTCTAGTAGAACAGTGTGGCCGATCGAGCGGCCGGCCAACAATGAAATTCGATTAGCCGCGATCTCGATTCCGAATTACAATTACCGAGCTCAATTGCCGTTCCCTGAATCGCGCGCACTGTATGTACCATATATATAATACACTCCGAGGCTTCATCACTGCTCTCTCTCTCACTCTTTTCCTCTCTCCTCCTACTCTCTTTTGCAGACTTCTTTTTTTCTATTTTCGTTCCGAGTAAGCTCCCCGGCTGATTTTTGACGAGCTCATCCACCGCTGATTCATGTAACATGCCAATGTTGAAAGTCTGACCAATTGCTGCTGTGATTTTGTCGACATTTCTTTTCTTTGCTCGTGAATTTGCGAATAAGTTGCATTTAAGCTCTCTGTCTCTTACTCACTCTTCGTGAGTTTTGTAATATCATTATCGAATGATGAAGTTAGGGAGAGTCGTTTCTAAATTTAGGGTATATATTTTCTAGGTTATCGTTATACGTGCCGTTCGCGATAAGGTCTTTGCGAGAGAATATTAACAAATTGAGCGCCTCGGCGTTCGGATATATTAAATTCGCGTTTATTTCAACTAAAGCACGCATGAATTATTCATTGGATTATATTGCTATACTTATATTTGATAAGCGCGTTTTTATGGCGTCTTACGCGACCAGTCGCTTCCGCGCGCGTGTAAAACACGAGAGCTTTTAAACGAACGTGTATATTTATTTTATCGGTTCGACGTTTTTTTCCCAAAATTTTTCCTGTTTATTCTCTTTTTTTTTGTTAAAGCCTTTCGACAAACCGACGCGCGTAATTTGACGGACAGTATGTAGGCAATTATTGGCGCGCTAAATTTCTATGTATCGCTCTTGCGCTGAAAAAAGAGCGCAATCAGCATTTCGGATCTTCGAGCGTTTATTTTAACTTCGAGCGTCTGCGGCCGCACATACTTCGAACAATGTAACAAAAAAAAAGAGACGTGCTTAACCGCCTGTATATACCATCAACAATCGTCTCGGAAAATAATCCGTCAATCCTCGATACGGGGCCTTGGTAAAGTTTTCCAAAAAACACTTGCACTTTAGACTCGCTGAATACAAGAGACAAAAAAAAAAGAAGGAAAGATCATTCATCGATGGAACGGCGAGCGAGCGACTCGCAAACGGATATACGCGCAGGCTTATAAGTGCGTGTGTGGGGGTCGGCGATAAAATTCCGATATACTAAAAATTGACATTGAGAGATACAGGCACGGGCAAGGGTGTGGGAAGAAGGAGGAGGAAGAGCGTCGCGCGTACAGCAAGTGTCATTCACGTATCGTCGGCCGAGCCATATGGGCGTTCTTACGTGTACGTTGTAGCGGTTTGCTGCGCGTTTTTTCCGCGAGCGCGGATTTACCTTTCCCTTGCGCTCTCTCCCACTACCTCTCCCCTCCTCTTCCCAGTCGTCCCGCTTTGGGTGTTGCGACAGCGAGAGAAGGAGAGTCCCTCTCTCTCTCCCACGGCGCAGCTGTTGCCGCAGGTTAGGGTCAGTGTGTGCAAGTGCATGCGTGGACGGACCACGTCCAGCAGTGCAGTTACTTATAAACGTCAGTGGAACGTAAGAGGCAAATCTTATCCTAAGAGGATCCCGCGCGCGAGAGAGTGTACGCGAGAGACGGCGCGTGTGGGGTGCGGGTGGCCCAGGACTACGGTGAGAGAGCAAGCGGAGCGCGAAGGCGTCCCGATTCAATCGTGGCCCGCGGGATAGTTGTGTTTACACAGCAGAGGCCTAGTTATCCAAGCGGAGCGCGCGCGGGACCCACTTTTTACAAAGCGCGCACAACGCTGCACGCCCACGCTCTTTCTCGCAGGATATCTGCTGGCGCGCGCGTGCAGAGCACATAGAAGAAGCGGGGGGCCTTCGCGTGCTAGTGTCTAGTGTGTGCCAGCCCCGATTACTGCGAGGCTACTCTTTCCTCCCCCGCGCGCCTATCGTCCATATATACTTATGTAGCTGCACGCGGCCGTGAATCATCGTTTGACTACACGCGACGGGGGACTCCGCTTTCTTTCTCTCTCTCATACTTACACACAGATACACACTCACTCGCAGTGTGCGCGCTTCTAACTTTGCGTTTCCTCTTGACTGTGGGCGTTTTTCCCTCCCCGGACAGCTCAGCCCCTATTACTCCCTCGCGTGTGACGAACGACGATAGGAAGAGAGGAGAAGAGAGGAAAGAGGAGGAGGGTCAGGCGTAGTCTGCTACTTGGGAAGCGCGCAGCTGTTGCAATCTCTCTCTCGTGCGGCATCAAGGAACGCACGGCCTCGCTGCCCGAAAGGTTAACCCCGCTCTCTTGGCCACATCTTCCTCGCGCCTCCTCCCGCGGCCCCGGCTTGAGAAAAGCCTCCGCAGACGCGCGATCCAATTTCCCAGCTCGATTGGCTTTAATTGAGCCGCCCCGTCGCCGCGACAGTGTAGCAGCCGTGGCTCAGTTTTCCGCTGTGTACACTCTCTATCCTCGCCCGCAGCTCTGTTTTCTCCTTCTGTGTGTGTCTCTGTGCCTGTGTTATTGTGCCTGTATTAAGAGAGGGAGCCCGGTTGTTGAGTCTCCAACGACCCTGGCGCCGGGATTCTCTCTCTCTCTCTCTTGTTAGCCGCGTCGTTCCGATTAATTTGCTCCGCGAAACACGGCAATTATAGCACCGTCGTGATTACGGCTAAATGACACAGCCAACTTGAAGCACCGCGTGCCTTTTTTTTTCATTTTTTTTTACGAGCCGCGGCCGAGCTTCTCCGTCCGGGAGACTGCTGTCGGCCCGTTTACTGCCTAGCTTTTTCAGTCTGCTCCGCGACGCACTCTTTTGATTCTGAATTTGTTTGGCTTACAGTGCAGAGCTGCGGGAGCGTGATACTGCTGAGCTGATCCAAGATGTTTAGCTGGATGAGCAAGGAGGACACAGGCAAGCAGGATCTCTATGAAAATGTCACCGAAGGCCTTAAGAAGATTTACAAAGCCAAACTACTGCCGCTGGAACAGTTCTACCAGTTCCATGACTTTCACTCGCCACAACTGGATGATCCTGACTTTGATGCCAAACCCATGATATTGTTGGTCGGGCAGTACTCCACTGGTAAAACTACGTTCATCAAATATCTACTGGAGAGGGACTTTCCTGGCATTAGAATAGGACCAGAGCCAACGACAGACAGGTTCATCGCTGTTATGCACGATGATAAGGAGGGCGTCATTCCAGGCAATGCTCTCATAGTAGATCCACAGAAACAGTTCAGACCACTTACAAAATTTGGAAATGCCTTCTTGAATCGCTTTCAGTGCTCAACTGTTAATTCACCAGTGTTGAAAGGAATTTCCATTGTCGATACTCCTGGTATTCTTTCTGGAGAAAAGCAGAGGGTATGTTTAAAAATTGGTGTATGAATTAAGCATTTTAATGTATTTGCAGAATATTGAAAATATATTTGAAATTGCAGGTTGACAGAGGATATGACTTCACTGGAGTTTTAGAGTGGTTTGCAGAACGTGTAGATAGAATCATTCTTTTATTTGATGCTCATAAACTTGATATTTCTGATGAATTTCGCCGTTCAATTGAAGCATTACGTGGACATGATGATAAAATTAGGATTGTTTTGAACAAAGCAGACATGATAGATCATCAGCAACTTATGCGTGTATATGGTGCTCTTATGTGGTCTCTTGGAAAAGTCTTACAAACCCCTGAAGTTGCACGTGTATATATAGGATCATTCTGGGATCAGCCTTTAAGATATGATGTTAATAGGAGGTTGGTAATATTATATTATATTTTTTTTTTAATGTAATACAAAAGAAACTTTTAATGTGTACTCTTATCCACTCTAATCTTTTTTAATCTGCAAATGATTTATTCCAGATTATTTGAAGATGAGGAACAAGATTTATTTAAAGATTTACGTTCATTGCCGAGAAATGCTGCACTTAGAAAGCTTAATGATTTAATTAAAAGAGCAAGATTAGCTAAGGTAAATGCTGGAAAAAATAAACAGTTTTTACAAATCGATAATATATTGAATTCAATACAAAATAATTCATGTTGATTGCAGGTACATGCATATATCATCAGTGCATTGCGGAAAGACATGCCGTCTGTCTTTGGTAAAGACAGCAGGAAAAAGGAACTTATTAAAAACTTAGGTCAAATTTACGATCAAATACAACGCGAGCAACAAATTTCCCCTGGAGATTTTCCAGATCTTAAGAAAATGCAAGAAAATCTTACACATCACGATTTTTTGAAATTTAATGGTCTTAAACCTAAATTATTAGAGGTAGTTGATAAAATGCTTTCAGAAGATATTTCAAAACTTATGGCAATGATTCCTCATGAGGACACAACAACTACTGTAGATCCAATAATCAAAGGTAATAATAATGTGTGAATCATGAATTTTCAACAGAAAGTAATATTTATCATTGTATTAATTAATATGTGTATATTTCTAGGAGGTGCATTTGAAGGAGTAGAAGATCAAGTCAGTCCATTTGGATATAAAAAGGGAGAAGGCATTGATGCAGGCTCCAATGAACCTGAATGGATTGTTATGAAGGAAAAATATAAATATGATTCTCTATTTGAGACTCTAGGACCAGCAGAAGGAAAAATTACTGGAGCAGGTAAATAATTTCTAGTTTCCATATAGAAAATTTTAAAAATTTCAAAACTTTATTGATGTATTGATATCTTACTCAGCTGCGAAATCGGAAATGATTAAATCTAAACTGCCAAACACTGTACTTGGAAAAATCTGGAAGTTATCAGATGTTGACAAAGATGGATATCTTGATTCTGATGAATTTGCTCTGGCTATGCATTTGATCAACGTTAAAGTAGATGGGTATGAGTTGCCAACAGAATTACCAAACCATTTAATACCTCCATCAAAGCGTAATTTGTGAATTTGAAAAATTTATCACATTTAAGACTCTAATGGAATAATTTCTATGATCTACGTTGATCATAAAAATTAACTTTTTTTTAAATGGAAAAAGATATTATGTGTAAAAGAGAATTCATAGTTTTAACTGTGGAAGATGTAAATGTGCAAGTTAATGAAAGGGCAGTAAGAAATGATATAGTTAATATTTACATACTAAAGTTGAAGAAAGGTGATTGTCTTGAATTATTTTTTTAAATCTCTATGTGATTACATACGCGACTGATTAGTGTGATTTGAACAAAAACATTATATAAATTAATAAAAGACTTGTGTACTTGATAATATTTATAAAAGATATAATAGTTGTTTACACGACATAAAGCGTTATTTTATGGAAAAGAAACGAAACGATTTAACACACGCAATAACATAAAAAATTACTGATTGTGCATTTCACTTTATATCATCTAATACTAACAACACATTTGGTCCAAAAATTGTCTTTGATGAAAGCCTTAAAGAAACGAATCTTTAGCCGTTTTTTCATATTACACTGTAAGCCTTTTCTAAACAACACTTTTTACTATATGATTTCTATATGACTTAAAATTTGTACTACCTTTTGCAATATATGTAATATACACGCACAATAACTTGTGTGCACTGAAAACAAGTTGTAAAATTTATAAAAAAATATTGAGGATATAGATTTATTTAAAAGAAAAAATATTTTTAAATTATTTATTTCTATAATACAATAAATTGCAATAAAAAAGAAAACAATTGTAGTGCGTTATTTTCAAATCAATCTCATAAACATGTAAATTAATAAGTACTTTATATTCATTGAATTTTATTAAAAACCGATCGAAAAGTTCTTTATAAAACCTGTTACCGAGACGATACGCTCGGCCAAACTTTTTACAATCTCCAAGGCGATATCTCTATTCAAATTACTCACGCGTAAAACTCCGAGAGTAATCCGATTTTTTTTTTTTGCTTGGTAACATTTAAAAATACAGCGAGAGATTAATTGTGAAAAGCGCAAGCCGCGCGCCGGCGAAATTATTGGTGACTCGTGCAATATGCCTAGCGTCTAAGCGCGCGCGAGCTCTCGTTATAAATAAAACGACCGGCCGAATTATAATAATTATAATTTCGGTACGCCCGGTAGTCGGCTCTCCCTCTCGGTGCATAAGGAGCCTCTCAAACATACTCGATCGCGGCCAGCCGATATTAGACATTGTCAAAAGCACTCTCGCCTAAATACTTTTTGTTTCTCCTATAAAGAAAAGCTTCGTCTATAATCTTGATTTTCCTGGATTAATTAGCTGAGCCGAGACTTTTTTATCGAACAAGAAGCTGGTATCTTGTATCGCTAAGTGTTGTGTGTGGTGTGCGCGGCGGCGGCCCGGTATAAAGGGACACATAGTACTCGTCGCGGCTCGGCGAGAGACGTTAGTTTTCTGCCTTACCCACTTTTAGACGACCCGAATATCCCGACAGGTCTCTCTCCCTGTGACTTAGGTTAAAGACGCTGTCGCTATAAATGGAAAACAAGTAGTTGGACTTTCTTTTTTATTTATAAATCCTTTTTTTTTTTTGTTTTCGTTGGACATTTGTTTCTTTGAGTGCTCGAATCGCTCGGACAAAGTGCTGGCGTCGCGACAAAGACGAGTTTCGAGTGTAGATTTTACTGGATTCATTCATAAAACCGACGAAAACAATAACAAATATTGCTTGGATACCAGGGGGAGAGAGAGAGCTCGGGATAATAATAAATTTTACTACTTGTTGCGGCAGTGATAAAAGAAAACGACGAGGTATCACCAGAATGTCTTCAGCAGTTATGCTCTCTTTGTTATATCAGGTACTTTTGTACCTGAACATGTTCTATTTTGGAATGTTTTCAACCTGTGAATTTTGTATGAAGTGCGTGAAAGCTTACAATTTCCCGTCGAGTTTTGGAACAGTCACGATGGAATTTGCGCTCTTGCTATTTTTAATAACGACAGAAGGTATAAGAATTTATCTGGGAAGAAAAGGAAATTTATTGGACCACGGTTTGCCTTTTTTACTGGGACTAGCTCTTAATGTGCCTAGTAGCTTAGCTACGCTGTATTTTCTATTCTGGCAAGATAGAACCTTAAGGTTGGAGCAGATACTGTGTGGAATACAAATGGTTCTGCTGATATCGGAACTGATAGTTGCTATCATGTTCCTCATTGCAGTTTTTAGACGTCCAGCACCAGAAGGCTGAATTTACACAAAGAAAACATATCACCATGTACCAAAGATATATACCAAAGATTGAACGCACAAGTCCTTATTTGTATATTTATTATCAAAAGCATGATTGTTATCATAGACATAAATATTTATTATTAAAATCAAATCATTTCATCACATACTGTCATTAATGTTAAAACGAAACTTTTTTGTTCTATTTAATGTTTTGAAATACTAAGTGTGAGATCTTTCTCCTAAGTTGTGTATTTACAACATGTACAGTAGCAAATAAATACATTTTTGGAAAAATGCTTAGTTAAGACTTATTTTTTATACTAATAGCCTCAGCTCGCCTTTTCTTAATAGAATGCAATCTATTATTGCAGTATATGCGTAGGAATACTGCCAGAAAGACTAAAAATATTCCAAATATACCAAGTGGAGTGATGTAGTGGTGATACATCAAACATGACAAGAGTATCGCAAATCCCTAAAAATAGTAATAATTGTAATAAGATAATTTTCACACATTGTAGAACAAATTTCTAAAGTGAAATTAATTTACCTGTCGAACTGTCATCATTATGATGAAAGTAACAGCTCCAAAATTTGAAATTGTATAAAAAATATACAATTGTCCGGTTGTAGAAAATATAGAAATTAAAATGCAGTCCAGTATAAAACGTGGATACTAAAATAAATGTTTTAAATATTTTAAAATCTTGCATAATAAAGTAAATATTTTAAAACAATAATTGTACATACTGTAGCCATAAATGTTAAGGAATATGCCAAGCTTGATTGTTGAAAGAGTGATGTTGCTGTTAATAAACAGGAGAACAAATTGACAGCACACATCATTTGTAAACTAGTAACTCCATATTCATTAAATAAGGCATTTTGCCAATTACTTGTAAAACTATCTAATGTCATGTATGAAGCTAAAAGTGCAACTCCAGAAAATGTAGTAGCACCATCTGTAAATATCATATTGAAAAAAATCAATAACATTCACAATAATCAAGTAAAAGTTCTAACTGTATCAGGTGACACTTACCATTTTTGTGATCTGAATTACCCAGCATAAACATCATCATTCCTATAGATATTAAGACTGCTGTCACATACTCATAGTATTCATACTTTGCACGAGATACTATTTTCCCCATAATCATTACTGGGATGATTTTTGAAGCCTTAGCCAGCACTTGAGTTGGAAAACTAACATACTTGAGAGCTTCATATTGGCACCAACTACTTAAAACGTTTGAAAGAGAACAAAATGCATACTTATAAAGTGGTATTGCATGTGGTGGTTGCCTAATAATAAGTAAACAAACTGAAGATATCACAACCGCAAGAACTCTGTTAATGAAGACTAGAAATTGTGAATCGCTAAAGTGACCCTTATTGCCATTTCCATCATCATATTCCTGAAGTTATAAATAAATTAAAATTTCTGTTTCAAAATGACCTTAAATCAATTTAAATTAACTAGACAAATTACCTGTGTCATAATTTTTTCTTGAAGATAGCCCCATGTCAAATAGCTAACTTGCAATCCTACAAAACAATGAATTAACAATAATGAATCTTGAAAAAATGTGCGTTGTACATGGCTATTGGGTGGCGTAGGTGAGTAATGTGTCGAATCAAGCAATCCTTGATCGCCACTGCCCACAAAGCAACAATGTATCAATCTAGGTAGGCATCCTTTTCCTGAAAACATCAATTGATTTTAGAAAATTCAATCCTATACTAATTGATTTTACAAATTCAACTCACCCTTTCTCTGAAGGTACTTGCTTATTCTCACATACTTGTATATCAAGTAGCCTGGCAATAAGACAGTAGCGTAGCCACAAAAGTTTAAACTAAATCTAATCAGCCAACTGTAATACGCTTGGGAACTTATGATGTTTTCTCCGTTTTCCACAAACGATTTGATTATGTGCGTTGTTAGGTATATGACACATAGCGAAAATAGAACGAGCAGGCTGTCGGAAATAAAACAATTAATCGTGCTGTAGTGAGCGAATACTCAAGCTAATGCGATATTGATAATTTTTCACAAAACAATTTACCAAATTGTAACATCAGCCACATAATTGCCCATAGCTGACGAGGTTAAACCTTGGCATCAATGTCTCTAAAGTTCTCTTAATTTACATGTTTGAAAAAAAATAAGCTTGACATTGCGTTATCTGTACCCGGTTATTATACTTTGTATCAAAACTTTGCGAAAAAGTATTAAATCATTAAATAAAAGTAAAACCATAAAAAAAGTCTGGACGGTATCTTCTTCATAATATTACATTTGTGTGTATGCGTGTGATCCTTCCGCCAGACGACATTGGCAGAAAATGGCGGATCAGCTGACTTGCTTATGTGGCGGCATCACGAGATCGCGTTCAAAAATTGACGCGACCAACGATCAACATGAAGAGAAAAAGAAACCTAAATTTGCTTTATCCAGAAAGTGTTTTTGTTATGCCAAATAAAATAGTCGCTGACGAACCAAAGAATTTACAAAATTTTAAAATTAAGAAGAAAACATCCTTTTTATTCGAAACGCCTCGTCACGCGAAATAATTAAAAAATGTCTTATTCAATCACCATTTCCTTACTCCCCTTGCCCTTTCCCCCTCCCCCTTATCCCTTTCAAAACGACCTCTCTACCTTTCGCTACGACATGTATAATTATAGTTTACGACAATCCCGTTCTCCACCTCGTTCTCTTTCAACATTCATCCCTCTCTATCAATCCTATAATAAACATAATATCCCATAGCCCTTACCACATTTATCAAAAATCCAAAGCTCACGAAACAGCGGCAAGTCCAAGCGCATTCACACTCTAAAAAAGTAGAAGAAAAAAAACTCGCCCACGATATATCCTCAAGCGAACAAAAAACGTAAAGCCGGGGGGTGCCGCTGCGTCCCTACACGTCCCTCTCCTCAAACCTCAAACCCACAAACGTGCCAAGGTATATACACACACAGGTGAGAGAGGTGGGGATCACAACACGCAGAGAACAGAGAGAGAGCGAGAAGTCCCGCGAGCAGCAGGTGTGTTGTGTGGGGGCTACCAAAGGAACCAAGGTACACGGGCCCCAGAGAGGATGCGTGCGCGCGCCCGCATGCGAGTAGAGCGAGCCACCCCCCCTGTCCGGTCACGGCTGGCCGGCCGGAGTTCCGGGCCCGCGCTTCCGGAGAGATACACATATCCCGCGGTGTCTATCCCTCTCTCCCTCTCTATGCCCCCCCCTACTCGGCGGCGCCGCTGCCTTTCTTTTTTGGCTTATGTTGCGCGCGCGGAAAAAGGCGAGCTGCTCTTCTCCGGCGCGCAGTTACAGTCTGCCTGGGCTGCACGCGCGGACAACACGCACACGCAGCCCTACTCCTTGCACCCCGTATCCTTCTTTCTCCTATACCACCTCTCTTCTCCCTTCCCCCCTTTTTGCTTTTGAAGAAGTTCGTTTGTTCAATATACGTGGAGAAACGTTATGCTTGGCAATGAATTTTGGAAATAGCCCGTGAGATATCGCCTCGAGATATATATTGGTGTTATTTGGAAATCAGCTGCGACAGAGAATTACTCGAAGGATATTACCCGGTAATCATGGGATTTCTTAAAAGGGTAAGTTGTTTACGTTTTTCTTGTGCCTTTGATTCTTCGGAGATTCAGCTTTGAACGTGTACACTATCGTTTGCATTAACGATTTTTCCGGAAAATTTGAATGCAATATACACAGTGATACTTTGTATTTTCACAAAAGAAAAAAGAAAAAGAACTTAAAACCGTGTTGATACAACGTCGTTTTCAGGCGGCATTAAGTACACATACCTTTATACGTATCTCAGGGTAATTGCAGGCTCTCGAGAGCGTAAAGCGGCGAGTGCTTTTAAGAAGCAAACCGAGCGTACAGAACGAATGATACTCTTCTTTCTGTTTATTAAACATTGAAATATTACAATTAGATTCTACCACTTGCGGAGAAAGAGAGAGAGAGAGAGAGAGAAAGAGAGAGAGAGAGAGCTTGGCTAGCCGAGCGGCGGAAACGTAATACACGCCTCGCTTCGTTTCTCGGTCTCTATAAACTTACGCGCCCAGGCTCTTACCCGCTATTATTCCGATTTACAAGCGCTCCATTAAATCACACATTGTATAGATATATATCTTCGGGGTATACTTACTACATACTCTCTGATCTCGTAATAAGAGCGTTTGATAATGTTTTTCGGATAGGTTGTTTTTTTCCTTTAATAGAGTTCGTTTGGCTCGAGTGTACGATTTGTTATTTATTGAAATTTTATTGAAAAGATTTATGCAACATTTATTTAATCTTACGAACGTTGACCAATTAAATGGGTATAAGCAATTCTCGATCGTTTTACCGAATTCAACGATCTGATTTTTTTTATTTCATGTAATCAACGTAATAATTGCAATTCATAATTCCATATACTCTTTCACCTACTTTCGTCGACAGTCTAGGTGGTCGTTGCAATTTCTTTTTCTATATACACGCATCAACGAAAATTTTGCGAAAATTACACGTGTAAATACATTTCATTAAACCCAAAAAAAAAAAGAAGAAGAAGAAACACGAGAACCCAGCCGCAGTACAATTTCGTGAAATAAAACGGCAGTCGCACATATGTGTCGCAATCGTATACACACGTTCATTAAAAAAAATCAGCCTGCAACGAGATAGAGAGAGAAAGAGAGCTAAAAGCAGGCAAATCCAGCGTCGACCATATTACAGTTTCGCAAGCCCTATACACGAAATTTCCGAATAAATCCGACAAATCCGGTTAGCGTTTTTATTTGACGCGTTCACACACAATGTCTGGCAATTACGCCATTACGCGTCGTTTTTACATATATACATAACAACGGGGGAGCGCACTGCGTGTGCTTCCACACGCGGCAAAAGTGACGAGAGGACGTGTGGGCAGCTAAATTACGGGGGGGGGGGGGGTTTCCTGTAGCATCTCTCGCGGGAAGTCAAGGAACTCGAGAGACTGTGCCTTGGAGATTAAAAACTCGTTAAATTACCGCCTGTCACCTATATCTCGCTTCCTCGCTGATGCGCGCGATCGCTTTAATGTACTTGATTTTAATAACGCTAAGACAGGGAGAGGGATAATATTTAGGTTGACGGTAGAGAGTGTCTAATGTTTTTTTTTCTTTTTTCAAATGCTTCAACTTTGATGTGTTGGTACGCGTAATTTGACGTACGAAAACGTACACAACGAGGTGAAAATTATTATCTTGGAATACTTTTCGTGAATCATCGCGTGTGTTAACGGTGCGCTGCTGTACTTTGCCGCAGAATTTATATACGACGCGAGGCCCGTGGAGAGAGAGAGATAAAAACGCGATTTTCATGTCAAAGGTATAACGGACCGTTGGCGAAATATAAACGCGTTTTTCCGACTATTCGCTTTTACAGGCTTTTTAATAAAGATATAGAAGTTATGATCTCATACGGCAGTTATAATACATATCTGCCGCGGTGAAAATCCATCGATAAGATAATAATCGAGTCACGCGTCTTTAATCCGCGAACACGTCAACCAAGCAATTATATATATATCCGATCGACCGGTAAATGTAGGGGCACACCACGTATACACACACACACACATCAAAAACTTAAACGGCCCTCGGTTGTACACGTCAAAGCCGATCGTCCCGTTAACTAATGATCGATCGGCCGTTGGCACGAACAATCGGCAAGAGTAAGGGTCGAGAGTGTATGAGGCCCTATACACCTCCCGGGCCACTGACCCATTTTGCCGGGATGAAAAATGCGAGGAGAGAGTAAACTGTTGTATGCCACTCGGCAATAAGCGGCCCACTGGAACGAGAGAGAGAGAGAGAGAGAAATTGCGATGGGCTCTCTCTCTCTCGTTTCGCGTCTGTGTATATTTACTTTGCGTGCAGACTACGAGTGCCAGTTCTGCGGACGCGCAACGATATACGTATATGTGCGCTTATAAGAGGCTACACTCATCCCGATCTCTTTATACGATCGACTTTGTATTACTATTTTACTTGATAATAACGATTTCTAGCTTTCTATTATATACTTTTTTTTACGATCGGTATAGGCATGGAAATCTGTAACAAAAATAAAAAAAAAAAGGAAACATATGAGAAAAACGGGGATTATAAAGCTAAAAATTTTTATACCGATAAAAAAAAACAATGACTCACTTTTACGTTTATGCCGATTAAACGATCAAAATATTACAATCTAACGTGTGGACTGTATCGTTGTTTCAGGATGACGCAAGCACGTGCTCGGACGAGTCGAGCAGCGAGATTTTCAAGAGCATACCCAAGGGTAGTACTGCCTTCTGCATATGGAAGATCGAGGTAAGATCCGCCGCGCCGTTATGTGTACACACGCGCGATTATACAAAAAAAAAATCAACTACATGTCGCACGCAGGGTCTACGCACAATTTCGCTGGGACGGACAAAGGTGGGAACGTTCCTCTCGGACGCGGCCTATCTGATCTACGCAGCATCGGCAAAGGATGGCGCGCTACCGTACCCCGGTATGCCTGTGAGTATTCCCACACGATTTTCTGTCTTTCTCTTTTTCAACTTTGCCTTGTTGAATTCTAGCCGAAATACGGTTATAGTCGAAATACATACTTTTTACCGTTTCTGATTCAATCCAGATTGTATTACACTTTGCAGTTATGTACAAGTGAAAAAAATTTTGGGTGATTGATGCGCGATGTCAAGCTCGACTTTATAACCGAACTTAAAAAACAAAGAAGCTTTCCGGTGAAATAAAGCAAAGTTGGAATTAGGTATACCTGTTGTACACGAAAAAGGCAGCTAAGCGGCGCACCTACAAAATTTTTCACTCCAAACGGTTACGCAAACCCAATCTATACACAATCCGTCATTATCCCGGCCGTTAAAATAGCCGCGCCAATTTCCAATCCCGAAGAACAATGCGAGAGCTCTGGAGAGTCAAATATGTTCAAAGGCCCTCCCTACACCCGCGGTTACATAAAGCCAAAAGCCGACCATTCGCACCTGTCCACGCACACACATACATCAAGAATCGCACTCCGAAACCCAAAACTCAAACTCAAAAAGGACCAAAACGAAGAAGTGAGAGTAACTCGAGCACGCAAAACAAAAAGCAAACGTAGACAATGAAAGTCGGTCGTTCGTAATGAAATATCCCCCCGTGCATCTGCAAAACCTACAGCCCTACTCTCCCGTACACACAGACAAAGGAGCTAAAGGACAGCCAAGCAGTGCGCTCGATTCACTTCTGGGTGGGCGAGGATTGCGAGGCCGGGGCATCGGGCGCTGCGGCATTGCGCGCTGCCGAGCTCGACTCCCAGCTCAACGGCGGGGCAACTCTGCTGCTGAGGGAGGCCCAGGGCCGGGAGAGTCCGCGCTTCCGGGCGTACTTTCGCCAGCGGCAGATCGTCTGCGAGCGAGCGAGGCACGAGGATAACGAGGACGGGACGAGGTGCTCGATACATCGGCTATCCGGCACGGCCATACCCGTGCTCAGCGAGATCTGGCCGGTCGACTGGGCTGGATTCTCCTCGCGGGATGTGATCATTATCGACGCGCGTCATAGGTATGCATATGAAAATTTGGGGGTATTTTGTGAATATTACGTTGAGTCTTATGGCAGATCGGTGATATTCCTGTGGCTCGGCTCGAGCTCCGAGCCGCTGCACAAGAGCCACGCGGCCAAGCTGATCGAGGAGCGGAAGAAGACGAACGGCAGCCCGGAGCCCCGGGTCTTCGTCGTGGAGGACGGCTACGAGCAGACCCTCCAGCCGGAGGCCCGCAAGCTCTTCGACGAGATACTCGAGCCCTCCCGGCGATTCGTATCCCCGGAATCGCTTGTCCAGGTGAGCTGGGTAATAAAATTGCTTGATGTGCGTGTCACAGTGAAAGCTTTCAAAGACGGAGAGGATTAGGCCAGGCGAACAAATGAAACGGACAATTGTGCAACGGAGAGCTATCGTGCGCGAGAATACAAAAAGACGAGCGCTCTCTTTCTCTCTCCCGCGTGCGCCGGATGCGCGCAATGAGGATAGCAAACAATCAGTGCATGTTTGCCGTATGCGCAATGTATATGCGCATTGTATATGTATATCGTGTGCAGTGTGTGTTTCTTTTTTCCTCTTTATTCGCGGATGCGATTATCCTTACGATGATCTCGAAATCTTGAATATTCCAACGCGCGCGCTTCCACGCGATGTAATACGTTCTCCATAGTGCAACGCGTAATGCTAAAAAAAGAAATATGCATAGATTATAAAAAGCAAAATCTTACCGACCTACTTAATTTCCACAAAATCAATGTAGGTCAGCAGCTTGCGTGTTTTCTTATTTTCCTCCCAAGAATCATATTTTCACAAAACTTCTCCGTCCTAATCGCAGAGCCATCCTCCCTCGAGCATCAAGCTATACAAGTGCAGCGAGCAAACCGGCAAATACAAGGTGGCCGAGCTCAAATCCGGGCCGATCTTCCGCTCGGACCTCGAGTCCGACGCAGTATTCCTGCTGGACCGGGGCGAGGCAGGGGTCTGGGCGTGGGTCGGCAGCAAGGCCAGCGGCAAAGAGAGGCTGGAGGCAGTGCGCAACGCCCGGGGCTTCGTGAAGAAGAAGGGCTACGGGCCAGGGGTGCCGGTCGCTCGGGCATTGGAGGGCCACGAGCCCCCGGAGCTGAGAACTTGGATACGGGGATGGCCGGGCTCTGGGGTGAGACCGCTCATGCTGCCCGAGAGCTTCGAGCCGGACTACATGAACGAACGGCCCCGGCTCGCTGCCGAGTGTCAGCTCGTGGATGACGGTAGCGCTGAAAGGGCGGTCTACAGGCTCGATCGGCAGGCTGGATTAGTGGCCTGTCAGGACAGAGCGGTGTTCTATGCCGAGGCTTGCTATGTGATCAGCTACAAGTATGGATACGGACGCAGGACTAGGTGTATCGTGAGTATATAGCGTATATCTGGCTAATTTATTCTTTTTATGTTGTTCGGTCAGCGGGAGGTTTCATTAATTTTAACCCAAGTTTCCCGTTTCTCTGGCGGCTCGTGCTTTTTATCTCGGAAATTCATATCACGCGCGCATTGTACGTTATAGGCGGTATAGGGCTGCCTATATCTATTCGCAAAGTAAAAAAAAAACGGCATTGCATTTTCATTAGGCGCGGGGCCGCATACGCGAAAAGTAATTATAGTGGCCATCGTAGCATAACGATTTCCTTGCGCAAGTAGAGAGAGATAGACGCGAAATTATAGAGATTTCACCTTTTACGCGCGCCTATGCCTATACGTATTCGACGAATCGATTACGCGATATCGCGCGTATTTTTTTGCCACTCATAGGTATACGCTAAAGTTTCGGGGTGCATCGATTTTCGTTTGATTTGTGTATACGATCGCGAAATCGGTTGTCGGAAAATTGGGATACACGACGGTAATGAGAGAAATCTCTATATTATTTTATTTATCTAACGAAGTAAAATGCTATAATTTATTCGACTTGGTCTTTTTCTTTCAATTTTACTAATTAAGCATATACGTCGAAATAAAAACGAAATTATTTATTCCGATAATTAAACTGACTGTATACCATCGATTCGACTGGCATATCCACTTAAAACTCATATAATCATCCCACTGATTTACAATCCGGCTTCCTAATGGGACGTAAAACTCGAATAAAATAATAAAGTTACTGATATTTATCTTCGCTCCTCTAACATCTCCAATCAAGAAAAAAAACGTGAGATTTTCTTTTCCCCTTTTCAAAACAAAACCCGCACACACTCGTTAATCCATAAAATCCCTTCCCCAGTCATTAATCACACTTAATCAAACGCAAGCCATTAGAAAGCCAAGAAGCGAATCAAAAACTCATCACAGTATCAAACCGGCATATAATATAGTAGCGCAACAAAAAGAGAACAAAAAAAAAGCAACCAACAAGGCGTATACTCGCCTATATATCCCAGCAGGAATACACACATATATATGTATCCCATAAGAGAACTAGAGTCGTTATTTTAATTGCGCACATAACAGGTGTACTGCTGGGAGGGAGCGCATTCGGCGTGTAATGACAGAGAGTCGGCGCTCGAGGCCGCTTGTCTTCTGGCCGAGGAAGAGTCGGCTCAGCTGGTCAAGACGTCCCAGGGAAAGGAGCCGGCCCACTTGCTCCAGATCTACGATGGCAAATTAATCGTGCTCGCCGGGCCGCATCGGGACACGCGTGAGTCCGCGTTACTTATATGAATACTCGATCGATTTTCTCCAACACGTAAAATTTTCTTCTTTTTTTTTCAGCTCCAAAGAAATATCTCGTTCGCGTTTACGGCTCGACGCCCTATACGTCCAAGGCGCTAGAGCGACCGCTACGAGCAAGCAGTTTGGATTCTTACGGAGTTTTCATACTATTCTCGAACTCGCCGATGGTCTGGTGTGGTAGCCGTAGCACTGGCGACGCCCGTGAAGCCTCGCGTCGATTGGCACCGCCAATAGCGCCTCTCGTATGCGAGGGTAAGGAGGACGACGAATTCTGGGCTCAACTTGGAGGTGAGCGATTGATACGTGAAAAAGCTCCGGAGCTTGGATTTTTGATAAAAATTTAAAAACCACTCTCTTTATAGGTAAAGGCTCGGGTAGCGCAGAAAGTGTAGACGCAGAGGCTGAGGAGTTGGAAAAGCACTTTTATCACTTGAAGATTGAGAAGGACATGTTCGTCGGCGAGGAAATACTTGGATTCACTCAAAATAGCCTATTACCCGAAGCCGCTTGGATTCTTGATACTGGAAACGTCATATGGATTTGGATCGGTAGCTATGCTACACCGAAAGCCTTGAGAGAGTACGTTCAAGAGGCTAAAATCTTTCTCTACACTCATCCTGCGAGTCGGGATCGCAATACAATAATATCTATCATTAAACAAGGTAGAGAACACGTTAGTTTTATAAAATGGATTTAAATGAGTTTACTTTATTACTGGTATATTCTTTTTGAATTTTAGGACTGGAACCGCCAACTTTCATCGGATTATTCGATAATTGGAATCATAATTTTTTAAGAGACTACAGGCCCTTTGGAATATTGAGATCGAGTCTTCAAGAGCAAGATGGATTGATCAATGACATAATGGCTATCAAGTTAATTTCTGAATTTGATAATTTCGTGAAATATCCGTTGAAAATTTTGAAGAGTGATCCTGATAAACTCCCAGCCGGTGTCGACGTTTCGCGAAAAGAAATGCATTTGACTTTCGACGACTTCATGTCGGTGTTCAAGATGGAACCAACGGAATTTGAAAAGCTACCGTCTTGGCGTCGTCAACGGCTAAAACAAACGGCAGGACTTTTTTAAATATTGTTATGTTTAAAACGTATGGCTTGTCTTGTAAATTACGTTAAAATTATGTATACACAAGTAAAATTTATACGAAATAAATTTTTATTAGATTATCATGAAAAAGAACCTCGTTTTATTCATTGTGTAAGTTATAAATTTTATACTTTCGATTTAAAAAATTATTTACTAAGCAACATCCATTAATTCTTGTTCAGTTGAGCGTACAGACTCATCTTCAACAATAATTGGTCTGACAGTTTTTGTAAGAACGGCAGTGGTTCCCTTTTTGTAGCGGTATGAACCTTGCTTCACTCCCTTAGTGCAAGCCAACTCGTACGGTCGGATATAATTTTTCGTGTAATCATTGCGAAGTACGCATATATCGACACTGTTTCCTGATCCAAGATCGTTGAAAACACCAGCGCGAATAGCATCGACAACCAGTGCTATTGCGTCCTCTTCCTGTAAAATAAATAATCAATAAAGAGAAATGTACATACATTTATTATAAATAGAATTACTTGAAAAAAAAATGCACTTCCAAAATAAAAAATTTTAATAAATAAAAAACTAATAAATCATAAAAAACTGTATTTTAAATTCTTCCTCAACATTATACTTACATTTAATCCAGGTTTCCATCTACTTTCAAATACTGACATGGCTGCCAAAGAACCTGATCCCATCGATGTGTACTGCAAATAGTCACAAGATCCATGAGGATAAATGCAGCACAAATGAGGACCTGTGACATCAACACCTCCCAAAACTAAAGCAGCACTGATGTATCCTTGGTAGCGGAAAAGCATCTGTTTCAGCATGTGGGATGCAGTGATAACACGAGGTACTCTGCCAGTACTAAGGCGATGTAGTTCTAATTGACTGGAGATCATCTTTGTCGTTGATGAGGTGTCTGCAGCAGTACCAGCTCCACAGCAGCTAAATTTCCAAAATAACATAAACCATAAGACACCAGAGTACGGAACGTAAGCGCGCAGGCTTCAAAACGTTTCTACTTACTAAATGTTGTTAGCGAGATAGTGAATTTTTTCGCTCTCTTTGTCGGATACAATAGTGCCCTCGGTGGCTCTTGTATCGGCACCAAGAATGACACCATCCTTGTAAATAATTCCGGCGATGGTCGTACCAGTCTTCACTCCTTTCGGCGCGACGAAGCCTTTCTTTTCCAGCATGACATTTCTGAAACATGACGAACATTTAAAAATTCAACCACGACAATCATATTTCTCGCAAGGGTATGCAAAAAGTGACACAGCGTTATTGAAGTAAGGTTATGAACGAATAAGTGTTTACAGCGCTAAAGTATTCGCAATCAAAGTAGAACCAAATATTTCATCGTTGTTTACCTCTGAAATAGATCAAAAGAAAATCCCGGTGCTGGAATTTCGGGTACGAGTACGTTTGCCATTTTCCTTGCGGTTTTTCCTTCCTAACGACTAAAGTATCAAAACGCCGCAAAGAAACTGCTGTCCCGCACACCGACTCTGCCCTCTCTCTTTCTCGCTCTCTCACGACGACAACGAAAACACACAGAGTCACAGAGCGAGCTTCTTCAAGTTGCCAGCAGTGGCTTTATTCCGACTTTACTCCTTTTTCAATTTACGATTTGATTGGGAGCTCGTTAATTCACTCAACGTCCCTCGATCGTTTTTATTCTCGCAAACGAATCTCTCGAGAGCGAATAAAATGCCCTCACTCCTTTAGCAGCTCACAAACTCTCTATTCGTTCGACAACCAAAATATGACCGACGACGTTTAAATTCATTTATGCGATTATGCCTCTTGGAAAATCGGAGTCTTACCTACAGTCCATTAATGCATTCATCTCTATTAATTCATATACAAAAAATAAAGAAAGATCGATAACAAAGCAGACGCTTGCTCCGAAATTAATATTGTCGAGCGACGGAGGAGCAAGAGAGGAGTGGAAAAGAATTTATATATACGATCGTAGCCGCGCAGTTGGCGTTATTGCCCCCGCGCGCCGCGGCGGCCGCACGTCCCCGCCGCCGCGCGACGGACACTCTAATCCAAAAGTGGTTTAGCCAAGTTTCTCTCCACGTCGACATCGTCCTGAAGGGACGGGATTTTCACGCTGCCGTGCTTCAAGGTCGTCTCTCGCTCTCAGCCCACGGCCACTACCTGCAACGTCTATAGTCAAGGTCGGCGTGCTTCAGTCTTGGTTTTAACAGGGCATATAACCTTGCTATAGGTTATTACGCCGTCTGGCCGATTACGAAGTGGAAAATTCCAAGCTGCCTTGATGGAGTCGTTCGAGCGACTGCATTGTTAGCACTCGTGTACTGGCGGTGAGTGGACCCCTGCTTTCCCGGGCCGGCGAGCTTTTGAAATTAGAAAAGATCGTCGTCGGACTTATCTATCTCGAGTGCGCTCCTCGGATTTTTACAAATCGCCCCGCCTCATCTATTATCTCGTACACATAACGTATACCCTCCGGCCTGTACACCTACCTAACTTAGCTCTCGCTCTCTCTCTCTCGCGCGCGGCTGGCCCCCTTATCTTGTCGAGGCTTATCTTTAACTCGGCAATATAGCAGAGTCGAAGCAAAGATAAACAACTCGAAAATCTTTCTTTACCCCAGCTTTGAAAATATTTATTGGAAGTTTTGAACTTACAGGCGCAGTGTGGCCAGTGGATGGTGTCGTTTTGTGCAAGAGGCCTCAGTAGTGTGGATCCTAGTGTCTCCTTCTGTTTACGCTTGTTTTATTTCGTGAGAAAAAATGGAGACCTTTACTACTCAGAGGTTCGATGGCAAGATCGATAGCTTTGAGTCTTGTATAATAGATGGTACCCAGCAACAGGACATTACCCAGACTGTGGTAACTGAAGCTAACGTACATGAGGTACACACTATAGAAACCGAGGAAAATCATGACACAACTACACTTGAGGAAGCGCAGATACATGGCAATCAAGTTGCTGCTATTGTACAGCCCAATACTCAACAAAGTGTAACATTGACTCCAGTACGATTGCCAGCTATTCTGGATGGAGAATTTTTTAATGTCATAAGATTAGAAGATACAAATGTCACTGCACGCTGTAGAGAATGTCAAAAATTATTGAATGGCAATCTTAAATCAACAGGGAATTTTCTTAGTCATATTAAGGTATATCATTTTTATCTTATTAATGGAATGTATTTTAAAATCTTCATTGTGCATGTTGCTTGTGATACTAATTACCAAAATTATGTTTCCAGAGAGTGCATCCATTCTTATTGGAAAAAATTAAATGCAAATCAAATCAAAGAAGGCCAGCAGCTATTTATATCGATTTATCACAAGATAAATGCCCAGAAATTGTAAAAAGAAAAATCAGAAAAGTTCCCAAAATTGTAATCAACAAATTTTTATCTTTTATATGATTAAGTTTTAGATTTAGAATTATCTATAATGTCTATTAGATTGTTTCTTTGATTATTTATATTATGTTATAAATTTTACTCTCCCAAATATGTTAGATTCTGTTAGTAGTATAAGTTAAATTATTATCATATTCATTTTTACTATTTTTTTAACACTCTCTTAAAATATTTAAAATTTTGGAACTACATTTCTAAATTGTTCAAGTGATAAATACTAATTATTTTTCATCCATTTTAATAAGCATTAAGTTTTCATATTTTTTCAAATCATTTATAATATATTTTATTTTCAAACTCATTTAAATTATATTTAATATAAATAAATTATATAAATGTCTAATTGTATATGGATTTTTTTGGATTCTAGGAAGATTGCCAGACTACAGAGGAAACTTTTGAACAAACTGAATGGCTAGAACCAGCTGGTTTAAAGAAAAGGAAGTCTGAAGATTATGATAATGAAATGCTCCGAGTATCTCACAATAATTCAATAATAGTTGAAGATGAATTTGATGCTATTGGAAGAAATGTTGCTGCCAAACTTCGACATATGCGAGTTGATCAACGAATTATTGCCGAAAAATTACTGAATGACATTTTATTTGAAGCACAGCTAGGTACTCTTCACAGAGACTCTAGTATACACGTTTGAAAATTGCATAATGTAATTTTATGCAACAAAGCCATGAGAAAATAATTTCTTTTTTAATGTTTATGTAAAATAAGGTTTTACATAACCTGAACCATTTTATTGATATCAAAAGTGATGTACATTTTAAAATAATGGAGCTTTCTATTAGTTATTTAGATTTTTCATAATAATGTTTATAAATAAGAAAGGAAATGAAAATAATTGTATAAATATTTTTATTGCACACATTATACAAAGATCTGTAAATAAATATCATTATCTGATAAATAGCTGACTGTAAAAGCCACAGTCTATCAATAAGCCTTAAAAACATAATGTACATTACTTAAATAATAAACTAATAATTATTTGAAAACAATAATTGTTAAAAGATACAATATGAAAAAATTATTGTACATTTTAAGTCTTCATCAGTTGCAAGTTGCAAATAGTGTAGTCAGTCTTCATTTTAGCTTATTTTTATAATTGCAAACTGTTTCAACTGCCATGTAAATTTATACATAGATCAAATTAATTAAGTCACATGATTTGTAAAAATGTTTTTTTCTTATTATAAGTCATTTTTTGTTGTTTAAATTTAAATATTATACTAATATCATAAAGACTAATTTTGTAAAGCTAATTAAAGCATAAAAATGATTTACATTCCATTAAAAATTATGTTTATAAATACATGTACATGAGTATCAAATATATTTTTTCTATTATTCTTGTTTAAGAGACATAAATCTTACGTTTTTTGGGTTTTAACAAAACGTAGTATACTATCATTGAAAGAAGACAAAGACTCATGCAAATAAATATTAAATTAAATGAATATGAGTACCAAAATCCATCCCAGTTACTGTATAAGTACCATCCCATTGTCATAAAAGTATTTTGTAATATTACAAATATGTAGTAAAAGATGATCCACTTATCAGCATACTTAAATTTCACCCTATATTCAATCAGACTGAAAATATACACCAATCCAAGCCACAAATTAATGAAGACACTTGTTATATCAGAATACTTTGTGTAATGAAACAAATAAGCAATCATAACAATGTAGTGTAAACTAAGTACACCAATTGTGTGCAGTGGATAAAATTCTAAAAATATTGCTATTGACAATATTCGCGAAAGTATAAAGAGAAACCACCATAAGATTGATAAAAGCGATCCAACAGGATCATCATCATCTAAACCCTTGGTATAATTCACTCGTTTTGGTATTCTGATACTATCAGTTCTCTCAAATGCTTTATCGTCTGCCGATGATTTAGGAACTTCGTCGATTTTAGTATTCTCAGAATCAAGTACTATGGAATCAGGTCGCGGTGGTGCTGGTGTATCTGGTACAGCAAGTGGAGTAATAGATGTTACTCTAAGAGGTGTTGGAGGTGGAATTACTTTTACATTTTTCGGTGGTAGTGGTGGAGTCGTCGAGTCTTGTCGTTGTAAAGTATTACTAGAATTATCCTTATTTGCATCATTTTCTTCTTGAATAACACCTGCTACTTCTATTTGAGGTGTTGTCACTGCTGATTGAAGAAGTTGCTTTTCTTCAAGATTTTCTAATTCCTAAAATAAATTCAGTACATTAAAACTAGTGTTTTTTAATGAACAAACTTTATTAAAAAATTGTAATAAAAAAACTTGCCTGCAGCCTATATTTTTTTAACCACATAGCCCATGGCACCTTTCTACCCATTACTCTTTGGCTCTCATATCTTTGAAATGATGATGTTTTAATAGCCATTACACAAATGGACATTAAAATACACAAACCATGAACAGCCTCTGTAAATGAAAATAAAATCAAATTTATTCTGCAGATTCATAAGTTGTCTTCATTGAAAGAAACATAAAATTACAAACCTGACTGATAAGTCCTTGGGACTAATCTTTGTCTGAACAACAGGTGCATTTGAAAAACTCCCTGTGGAGCAGCTTGAAACCATGCTTGAAGAAAGAAATACAGTTCAATTGCAGCTGGAGCAGCAGCAACATTCAATGTTTTCCTTCTTTCTTCGCCAGATAACATCAATGCATCCACAGACAATACTATAAGTCCAGCATACCTACATAAAAAATATAAAATTTATCATATAACTCAAATTTTAAATTACAAACAACTTAAACAGTAGGTTACACCCACCTGTAAAGAGAAAAAAGTGGAAAAGCAATGAGCTTAACCACTTGTAGTAAAAGCCAGAGAAAAGCTCCTTTGTACAGCTTATCATCATCCGTCATCCACCAGTCTGGCCTAGAGATTGTCAAAATAAAATATGCCAGTGCTGGAGCATACATGAAGCCAAGGGTGATGCATGCCCAGGCAGTGTGTCCTTCCCTATAATGCTGGACCGCAACAACAAGATCAGCGGCAAAGTGCGTCACGTAGACGAGACAGTTGAGTATAGCTGGCAGTAGGAAGACCAGGTAAATCTGCTCGTTGGACTTGAGAGGGACCTTGAGGTACCTGGTCGGCTTTCTCTGGCACATATCCTCCGGCGCGTGCTCCATTTCCGTCGGCTGCTCTGTTGGCGGCTTTGTTGTCGGGGTGACGCCGGGTTTCTATAGCGAATTCAGCAATGCTCCTTCTGCCTCCTCCGCATATCTGCGCCTCCGAGATATACGTGCGTGAAAAGCGCCTCTCTGCCTGCGTGTTCTCTCGCTCTTGCTCTCTTTACTCCTATACCTTACATGGCGCGCGAGAGCGACCAATGTATCCGAAAGAGGAAGAGAGAGAGAGAGAGAGAGAGAGAGAGAGAGAGAGAGAGCGCGGCCGCGAAGCTCTAGTGTGTGCAGAGCTTATCTCGTTTGGCTTATCAGTCTAGAGATTGGTCGCGTGGCCCATTATTGCAGCTGTCCTCTGCTCCCCCGCTTGCGTCACAAAGGCCCGTTTAGGCTTCTGTATATAAATGGCAGTGCGGGAGATGCCACACGGGGGGGGGGGGTTGATTAGCACCCCCGCAATATATGAAACACACACACCTAATATACGAACGTGCAGTGTTTGGTACAGCAGCAGCAGCAGCACCGTTAACAGAGATCAATGGTCGACTGACGAGAGAGGGGAACGAAGAAGGTGGCGGAGAGACGACGCGCACAGGTCCGCGTGCGCCGCGAGAGAGCAGCGGCCTCCGACTTTATGACGCATGGCTGCGCGAGGAGGGGAAGCGGAGAGAGGACACTCCGGAAAACCGCGCCCGCGATTACGCGCGCATCTTGCTCTCTCTCTCCGCGCTAAAGAGCAAGCATGCGAGTCAATTACGTTGCATACATACACAAGCGCGTTGGAGGCATGTCGTTAGAATATTACAAAATATTGGGATGATGGGAAAGTGGGCTTTGTGCGTCATTGTTAATTGTACGGGGATTCCCGGCGAGTCGCACGAACGAGCTTTAATAACGATCTTGTTTTATTGATAAGATCACGCGGGGCTGTCATTGATGCAAGAATAGTCTGGTGTTTTAACGATATATCTGATTTTGATCTTTTACGATTTGTAACAAGATCGACGGGTTTGGCATATCGTAATTGCGAATTAGCCGTAGTATGCAATCCATATTATACTAATATAGAGCATAAGCAAAAATAATTTATAAAATTAAGTTGAAAATTGAATGACTGTTTCATTTAAAGACAATTGGCATCGCGTGAAAAATGGTATCGAATGACGATTCAACTTTTTCTTAATGTAATAATCTATCGAGTATTCTGTAATCGATTATTAGTACGTGCAAGTAACTCATTTAACGTTATTACATAAAATCCATCAATATTTACTGCCGCAAGCCAATGATCGAACGTCCAGCCAATTTGATTAGAAATAAATGCACTTCTTTAATAACAAACCTTTTCAATTGGAAAAAAAATTATTACGAAGTTTTAAATTTTCGAATATTTATAAAAACGAGTTTTTCCAAGGTCTCCATTGCATTTCGCATTTGAACTCGTAAACAACAACAATGAACAACTTCAACAGTGCCATTCGACCATTTATTATCGTTACCAGTATGATCGGACTATTTCCAGTCAACAACGTCTTCTCATCCCACCCGAGAGATTTAACGTTGGACAACCGCTTTAGTTTGCGTGAAACAATTTTACATTAAAATCACAAGCAATAAATAACTCGTTAAATCAACAGATACACATGGAAAAGCAGAAAATGTTTATCCTGCTGCTTATTTATAACGGGAGGCACAGTATTGGCAATGCTAAGCAGTTACCATTGGCTATACCGAGCTGTCTCGGCAGACGGCGTGAGTGAGTATAATTTTACACGAGTTTTATCTAATTGAAATGATTTGCATTAATTTAGAACCAATGGAGAAAGCTTCAAATCAAATTGTTTATCCATTTTTCTTTATAGGTATAATAGCTTTTTACGTTGTGTCAACGCTGGCTTCGCTGCTCTTCTTGAGACTTGCGCGCTATTGGCCTGACTTGGCCGTCTCGTGGGAAAATATGATGCAGGAGTCGACTTTGGGGGAGAATTTATGCTCTCGAAACTCGCTCAGCTTGACCGTTAAATTCAAAATTATCGGAGTCTTCACTGTCATCTACGGATTGAGTATGTAAAATCGAAGCATTTGTGTTGTAAATATAAAACGTTCGTCTCGTTGTAATTATGTTCGTTATATTCAGTAAATATTGACGTGTGGTTCGTGAATCAGTACTTTATCGCCCAAAAATACGTAAGCCTGCACGGGAATAATGGTACATTGCATGTTATTGAAAAAATGTTTACAAATGGTTACCCACAGGTAAGCCCCCCAATGTGTACATTTATTTTACGAATATATAATTTTGCAAATTTTTTTTCAGATTTTTACGAATCACAATTATGCTTTGTGGAAACCAATCGTAATTTTGATTATCGATCATTTTTGTGAACTGGCCTGGATTTTTATGGATTTGTTCGTAATCTTGATAAGCATTGGCCTTACCGATCAATTTAGGCAATTAAATGATAAACTACGCCTAATAGAAGGAAAGGTGAGCTTATTTATCATCATATGAAATATTTTGAATCAACAGAGTATGAATTTCTTTTTACAGGATATGCCGGAATGGTGGTGGAGGGAAGTGCGTGTGGATTACAATCGTTTAGTTAAAATGACGCGACTGATGGATTCGAAAATATCTGGCCTAGTCTCATTATCTTTTCTTACAAACCTGTTCTTTATCTGCCTTCAATTGTTCAATTCTTTTAAGTATCGTATTTTTCAAGTCTTTAGTGAAGCTGTTTTATCGAATTTACTTAAAACTTCGCGGTCGTGCATTACGTATTATTTTTAAATAAATTGATAATTAAAATTTTGTATTTTTTCAGAGCAAGAGAAAATTGGATGGAAAAATTGTTTTTTTGCTTTGACTTTAGCTTTAGTATTTCAAAAATCATGACAGTATCATTATTCGCGGCTAATATTAATGAAGAGTCGCGGTTTCCAGCATCAATCTTGTACAGTGTATCAACTAAAAATTATTCGACCGAGGTTGCTTTAACTTTAAATATTGCAAATATATTAGATGGATTAATGTTTTTAATTAATTGATTGTAATTTAGGTAAGAAGATTTTTAATGCAAGTAACAACTGATGTCACAGGCTTAACAGTAAACAAATTTTTTTTCATCACGCGAGATTCAGTGTTGAAAGTAAAGTACACATATTTTACTAAAAAAATTAATTTTAAATAATAAAGAAAAAAGATTGTATAAAATATTTTCAGATAGCCAGTACAATAATTACCTACGAAATAGTGCTGATTCAATTAAATTCAATCCAAAATTCTCGTCGTTAAATTTTAATGTAATCGTATATATATTTATGGAAAATTATTCTTTGATAAAATAAATGAAGTAACAAATTCATAAATTTTCTAATGATTTTCATTTCGTAATGGTAATCAATTTATGTATGGAATTATTTATGCTATAAAAAAATGAAAAAGACGGTAATTTATTTTCTGTTAAAGTTATCATTAATTCTCCATAAAACATTGAATATCACTTTGTTCAATGAATTTTCAATCAAATTATAGGAAAAAGTTAACAGATCGAAGAACTAATTACCCCTGTACACTAAATCCTGCCAATAATTTTCTGTAATTCCGATTCTTTGTAAACAATTTAAGTTTATACTTGAAAATTATGGAAAATTTTAACAATGAAATTCAACCATTCGTCAACTTAGCGAATTATTTTGGAATATTTCCGGTTCAAACTGATCTGACATACGAAGCAAAAGATTCAAAGTTAAACCTTTTATTCAATAAAATAAAAATTATATTTAGAGATAGTTAATTATTTTTCGTATTAGTCTTCACCCTGCATGATTATCTACGGCACTACAAAGTTTACTTTTACTTTTTTAAAATGAAATTTTTTCCAAGTTATTGCTATAGGAGTGTAATATATGTTTCAAAAATAAAAAAAATGCATTTAACGATATTACGTAATTTAACGAATTTACAGGTTCAAGCAGAATCTTAAGTATCTCTACTGTTGCTTGTGTGAAATAGGCTATCTAATTTTGACTTTAAAAAGTATTTACTTTTGGCTGTTTGTTGATTATGACGATGACAAGATAAGTACGAATACAGATCTACAAATTACATAAAACGCAGGATACTTTTTATATCTACGGCTTTTACAGGTCTTATCGTTTTTTACTCTACATCCGCAATAGCGACTTTGCTATTCGTCAAACTTGCTTACAACTTGCCTAATTTAACGATTTCATGGGATAAATTTAAACAAGACTCAACATTGGGAGAAAATTTGTCGCGTTCGAGGGGTATCAGTCTTTCCATAAAATTCAAAATCATCGGTATTATCAGCATTAGCTACGGCTTTGGTAAATGTCATGTAATTTTTTATTTATTTTACACATTTAATTAATATTTATTTAACTCGCAGTAAGCAATAGTTCCTGGTACGTGCATATGTACATCAAATTAAGCGGTGAGAATGAAACATCGAATATTGTCGAAAAAATAATAATAGACAGTTTTTCTCAGGCAAGAAATTTTGTTACATAATGATTAATTTCTAACTTTGCTAATGTTGCTTGAACATTATTAAATTAGGTTCTAACGGATGATAACTATACAATATGGAAAGGATTTATATTCTTGATATTGGACTACTTTGCCGAATTTACATTTATTTTAATGGATTTGTTCGTAATCTTCGTTAGCATTGCTCTTGCCGACCAATTTAAGAAGTTGAACTATAAATTGAACTTTGTGCAAAATAAGGTGCCACTTTTAATTATTCTAACGATTCAATTAATTTTTACTTGATTTTTTTTAATAGCATTATTAAAAATCTCTTATTTTAGGAAATGCCAGAATGGTGGTGGAGGGAAATGCGCATGGATTACAATCGTTATGCTCAAATAACTCGATACGTAGATTCCGAGATTTCTGGTTTCGTTTTGTTATCTTTTCTTTCGAATCTGACCCTTACATGCCTTCAATTATTTAGTTCTATCAAGTAAGCTCTGTTGCTTTACAATTATTATTGTTTTTGAATTTTTCTTTCAATTTTGCATTATTTATTTCGTGCTTCTATATTATGAGAATTATATAAATTTATTACTGCTATTTAAAAATCAATAAGTATAATGATTTGAACTTTACAATTTCAGAGAAAGAGATAATACATCGGAATCAGTTTTCTTTTATTTGAATACCAGTTTTAAATGCTTAAAATTATTGGCAGTTTCTTTCTACGCATCTAACATAAATGAGGAATCACATTTTCCAGCGACAATTTTGTATACCCTATCTGCGGCAAATTATTCGACGGAGGTTAATACATCTTTCTATTTATAATCGATTAATACTGCTTGATTAAAAAGTTCTGCTAATCACGTTTTCACAAAACAGGTCGAAAGATTTTTAATCCAAGTCACAACAGATAACATAGGTTTGACTGGAATGAAATTTTTTTTCATTACGCGAGGATTAGTGCTAAAAGTAAACTTTCCCGAGATAAAATAATTTAAACAAATAAATTATAAGTATTTTTAAAGATTTTTAAAATAAATATAAATATACTTATAAAATGCCAATAACACTATTTTTATATACAATTTTTAATCGAATTTATTAATTTAATAGGTAGTCAGCACGATAATCACCTATGAAATTATATTAATTCAATTCAATTCTGTACAAAGCGATAAAACGTAAATTACAGAATGTATGAGCTCAGCATTCCTATGTCACTCTGTACTCTTACAATTTGAAATAATAAATATTGAACAAAAATAAAGATATTGTAGATTGATTTAAAACTTTTAGTAGATAACTTTTATTTTACAAGTTAAAAAATAATGTTCTTTTTACATACAAAAAGCAATTAGACTACTAAATTAAGAAATCATGATTCTGTACAATTGTGACTTACATATCTGAAATAGATTTCTACTCAGCTGGTTGAAGATCTTTGAGAAATGATTTATATTTATCCATAATATCTTCATCCATATCTTTTTTGTTAGTTAGATCGTCATATTCAGAACCAACAGACCACAATGTTTCTAAATCATATTTTAGTCTTGCTTCAGAAGAAAATATATGAAGAGCTATGTTACCTAAATTAAATAAAATAATAAATAGTAATAAAAAGACTATTTATAATTTATAGGATTTTATTTTTGTTTATTTTACCTAAATCAAGAGCAATCCAGTCTTTAGATGTTTCTCCTTCTATTTTAGGAACACCTTCATTCTTATACTTTTTTAATTTGTATACTTTCCGGACAAACGTAGCTAAAGCATGCATATGCCTAGGAGATTTTCCTGAAACTACAACTATGTAATCAACGTAACTGTACTCCTTAGGTACTGATGCAACAAATATTTGCCTAGCCTTGTCCCTCCTTAATATTTCAATTAAGTCTTCAATTTCGTACACTCCATTAATACCATCTACAAATTTTCACATATTTTTCAAATCAAGTAAAAATTTTATATAAAGAGAATAGAACATTATTTAAAAGCGATCTAAAGACATTGATTAAATCACTTACGTTTCAAATTAATGTCCTCATAAGGATCGTGTTCTTCTTTGTCTTGCACATTCAATTCGTCAAGTACTATTTTACGCTTTTCTTCATTTACATCAAAAATCACCGGCGCATCTTCGTCCCTGAATACTTTGTATTTATCCGCGAGACTGGAAGGGAGGTTAGGTGCGACGTTTTTTTCGTCTGCATTTTCACTTTCTGTTAATTCCTTTTTTAAATAATTTGCCCTGCAGCTCGATATAAATCTGTTCTTTAAAATACTTTCATTGTTAACGTTAATTATTTTACAACGGCACACTTGCGATTTGTACAACGTTTTTCCACAGTCGTACAACGAACGCGTTATACATCCATACATGGTTGCTGTATTACCGACGAGGATGGAGAAACTGCGGCTACACTAAACACGTGGTAATTATTGTCCACGTGTTTTTCGTGCAATTAGTATATAGTGCTCCAATTTCTTATTTTAGAAAAATACCAAGATTTTAATTTGTAATGACAGATACAGTATTGTTATAAAAGATTTATCAATACATATTTGATTGATAATAATGGTAACTTTGAAGATATATTGAAAAATTAAAATTTTAAACATGAAAGAAAATTTTTTTAGACAGGGTTTGAAAAAATAATTTAGCAGAATATGTAGTTCATCTTGAAAAGTTGTTTTTATTAAACCAACAAGATAAGTTATGATATAAAATGCGATTTCTCTGTGCAAAGTGGTCCTAGAATGTGTACAGCCCAGAAGCCACAATACTGATGGAAATAAATTAATATTTGTTGAAAATATTAATTTCACAGCTGGAACAGAAAATTAATTTTGTTTGTTAGATATTTTACTTTAAAAACTTACTTAATATAATACTTTAACTAGTTGGATGCTACTTTTTAATTGTAATTATAACTCTGAGTAGAAAATAATAAAAATTCAATTTTAATGTTTCACAAAGTGTAATAGTTTGATCTTTTATTTACTTTTGATAAATAAAATGGTGTTAAGATACAAATTTTTATAAAATTATAGTTAATAAATTTTCAGTTAACTAGCAATATTCTGTATAACATATTAATAATGAATACAGATATTTAAATAAATGTTCAAGTAGTTTTATATAATAATGATAGGGAGAAAAGTAAGAAAGTATATTCAAATTAATAACTTTAAAAAACTTAATGTACAAATTCAAAAAGAATCTTGATTAAATAATTTTTAAACATGCATCAAGAAAAATTATAACTTTCTTTAAATAACTAGTTTAATCTATAAATGGAAAAAATTATGAGTTTATGAATATGACCAATACTTACAGATTTCAAAGAGGAGATTTACTTAGACCTCGCACGCATCTTCCTCCTTTTACGCTTTAGCCTTCGCATCCTCTTCTTACGCCACTGAAAATATAAATAGTTTATTAATTATTTAAATATTAAAAATATAGAGTGAATTTTCCTTAAGTCTAATTAGATAGATGCCACGCTAAGTCATCACTATCACCGAAAGAGGTTATAATACCCGAAAATAAACAATGTTATAAATTAACTCGATAACTCGCAGGAAAAGTGACTGTTAACAATTGAAACGCACAAATATTGCAGTAACCGAACAACAATAAGAATAAAACAAGTGTCTAATAGCGGCAAGTTGAGCAGAAAAGCACAGAGTTAACGATGCCGACAACACAACACAGAAACCGCGAATTTCGCAAAAAAGACGAAAAATTAATAATAAATAATTACAAATAAATAACGAAAATTACCTTGGCTCTCATCTTTGTTGGTTTGAGAAATCTAGACTACTCTAGATTTCTCGATGACACCGGATTACGGATCCGGTTGAATCCGTTTGTCCGTTCACGTCTGAAACCAATATGGAAGAGAGGCGCTGAGCGCGAGGACCGCGAGCTGCAACCTGCAGCAACGCTGCAAGAAAGACGAATGAAGTTACAAAATTGCTCTGTAGAGGGCCTGACACACATACTTAGCCGGTATGCTGATTAGAAGCAAAAGAAGTACCGCCGCGAAATTTCGAAGAACTCTATAGACTTCTCAGAACATGGTAGTCTTTTGTGGCGCATTGTTTATATTTATCGTATCAAGTAGAAGGGCATCATCACTACTCATAAAAGTCCACTGCCTTTCAAAACATTTTTTTCCCATTGCTCATGATTATCGCCTACCCATTTAATTGATGATAAAGCTCATGATAGTTGCTTCCCCATTATTTAATAACATACTCTAGTTAAGAAGAAGTATAAGGGCATTTGTAGTTCTAGTACGTCTTTTCTAGATTTGAGGATAAAAAGGATTTTCTTGAATAGGACATTTATAACGTTGATCAAAATGGGTAAGAAGTTTATTAATTTGTATTTCAAAGATATGTGTTTTATTGAAAATAATAATTTTTGTAATTGAAATATTAGTATGTTACCTTGTCAAAATGTTTCTTGTGGTAAAAAAATAATGGTTTTTATTTTCATAGGAGAGGAAATACATGAATTGTTTAATGTTCAAAAATTGTTATCTCTGCACAATAAAAGCTCAACTACAATTGCAACAACAATTAATAGAAATCATTCTCACAATTACGAGTGGCACATAAAGAATTGGTTTCTTCGTTCAGAACATACGATGCAATCACCAGTATGTATAAAATAAATAATAACATAAACATAATCATTAAAATTTAAACTTATTTTCAGCCTTTGAAGTGATGTATAAAGTAGCTTATCTTTATTATATGCTACTGTGATGTGTTTGAATACCAATTTTATAAAATTTATGTTCTTATTTTTATAAATGAATCTATTTTAATATTGAAATATTTCTATCTGTTGACAGCTTAAATAATAAATATTGATTGAATAATAATTTTTCAATTTAATAAAAAAATTATTGAATTTCAGAATTTTATTTTGCCAAGCACTAGTAAACAATGGTGCATACAGTGCACTCAAACGACTTTTTCGGTTGTAATTCAAGAATATCTGCGTTTAGCTTATTTTCTGTCAGTAGAAAACAATTCAGGAGAGATATTGGGATCAGTTTTTGAATTTTTATCGGATGAACTTCCAAAAGACAAATGTACAATATTAGAAGATCTTATACCTACTAGTGACGATAATTTGACTGTCAAAGTCTATATAACTATTTTTAAGACATGCAGTTATATGTCTGAAGAAAGACCAACACGCAATACTAATTTACTACTTGATCATTTACTGTTTGACCTAGGCAACATATTAAACAGTGGTAATTTTAGCGATATTATTCTCAAGTCAAACGACGAACAAGAAATTCCGGCCCATGGATGCTTACTTGCTGCTCGAAGTTCTGTCTTTGCTGCTATATTGAAGGAGAACAGAGAAAGATGTATACAGATCGATGATGCAGATTCAAGTACCATCAAGGCCTTGTTACAATTCATGTATACTGGAAAATTTGACCGAAAAGTTCATGGTAAAATCGAGGTATTTAATCTTGCGGACAAGTACGACGTCAAGGATTTATGTGAATTATGCAAGAGCGAAATTTGTAATAATATGACTGATGAAAATGTCGTTGACGCATTAGAGTTGGCTTAAAAATACGACATTCCAGGGAGGGATTTTCCAACTGCAGAAAAATCGGCAGTTCAAAAATCCTTCTTTTATAAGTAAAATATTCCAATTGGTTAACAAAAAAAATTCTGTATAATTTTAATTTAGCCTTTACTATTGAAAGTTAAGTAAAAGGTATAATAATAAAAAAAATGTTCTTAGAGTATTAGTAACGTCTTTGTTTACTTATTATTGTAATACATTAAAAAATGTAATTTATACATTTAAGATTGAGTTTAAATAAAGATTCGTTACAATTTAAAATTGTGTTATTAAACATTCTCCTAAAATATTTTCACCCTAAGTGTCATTTATAAACATTGCACTAAACAAGCGAGTCGCGTGTTATTTAAAAAGTAGAGAGAAAAAATACGCGCGGGTCAACGAACAGACGCAAGCACCGCCGCTGATTAGAAACAAAAGATGTAGGAACTGCCGGGAACTCTATCGACTTCAGAACATAATAGTCTTTTTTTTATGTAATATAGCATGTCGGATTAGAAAGACGTTTGTAGTTCTAGTCCATCCTTTCGAGACTTAAGAAAAAAATACGATTTTTTTGAATAGGACGTTTATAACATTGATCAAAATGGGTAAGAAGTATATTAATTTATATTTCTAAGATATGTTTGATATTGAAATAATAATTTTTGTAATTGAAATTTACAATTAGTATTTTGGCCGTTGCTAAACGTACTCCAAATGATTAAAAAATATCTATTAGGCATACAAATAAGAAAAAAAAAATAATGGTTTTTATTTTAATAGGAGCGGAAAAAAATAAATTGTTTAATGTTGAAAAATTGTTATCTCTGCACAATAAAAGCTCAACTACAATTGCAGAGTCAATTACTAGATATCATTCTAAGGCTTTCGAATGGCACATCAAAGATTTTTTTCTTCCTTCTCCACCTGATAGATGTTCACCAGTATGTACCAAATACATAATAATTAAAATTGAAATTATGTTTCCTGTTCAGAATAACAAATATTTGTAACATCATAGCAGAGCCACAAAGGCACAGATCCTCAATTTTAAAATTCTCCTTAATTTTGCATTGCATTGACATGTAGATAAGAGTTTATTATAAATATTTGTTTAAAATATAAAAACTGGATTTTAACACTTATAAATGTGTAAATCTATCAAAAATATTGTAAAATATTTTTATTTATTTATTTATTTATTTATTTTTTTTTTTTTGATGAAAATTAAAATTATTTGATGATAATTTACAAAACTAACAAATCCAGATCAGGAATGTGTTTGTAAAAAATATACAGAAATTAAGTACAGTTTTGAATGTTAAAGCAAAACCACATAAATTAATATATATTTTTAATATTTTCTTTGCAGTATTGAAAGAAAAAAATATCAGCCTCTATTGTCCTCTTATAAAATATTTTTAAACTTTTTAAGTAAATGATGTATAAAATAGTTCATCTTTATTACATACTACTGTGATGTTTTTAATACCAATTCTATAAAATTTATGTTCTTAGTTTTAAATGTAATAACTATTTTATAGAAATATTTCTAATATCTGGTGTCACTTAAAACAATAAATATTTAAATTTATAATTTTTCAATTTAACAAGAAAATTATTAAATTTCAGAACTTTCTTTTACCATACTATTCTGACAGTAAATGGTGTATACGGTGCTCCGGAATGACATTTTTTGTTGATTTTAAATTTGTTGTAAATGCAGCCTACTTAATGTTAATAGAAGACCGTTCAGGAAATTTATTGGGATCACTTTTTGAAATCTTATTACATTCAAATCCAAAACAAAGATGTACAATATCAAATGATCTTACATCTATTAAGGGTGATACCTTGATTGTCAAAGTCCATATAACTGCTTTTAGTTATAAAACTCAGGAGATTGACCAAATTACAGCATATAATTCTAATGTACCTCTTGCCCATTTACTGGATGATCTAAGCAACATTTTAAACAGTGGTTATTTTAGTGATATTTTACTCAAGTCAAACGATGGACAAGAAATTCCGGCTCATGGATGCCTACTCGCTGCTCGAAGTTCTGTCTTTGCTGCCATGTTGAGTCATGATATGAAGGAGAACAAAGAAAGATGTATACAGATCGATGATGCAGATTCAAGCACCATCAAAGCCTTATTACAATTCATGTATACTGGAAAATATGACCAAAAAGTTCACGGCAAAATGGAGGTATTCATTCTTGCGGACAAGTACGACGTCAAGGATTTACATGAATTATGCGACAGAGAAATTTGTAATAATATGACTGATGAAAATGTCGTTGACGCATTAGAGTTGGCTAAAAAGTATAACATTGTTTCTATGCAAGATAAAGCTGTAGAATTTATAAATAACAATATAAAGCGCAAAATGAATTTAGAATTGTTGAAAAATCTGCAGTCGGAAAATCCCTCTTTGATAAATGAATTATTTCAATTGGTTAATAAAAAAGATTCTGTCTAGTTTTAATTTAGTCTTTACTATTCAAAGTTAAATAAAAGATGAGAGTCTGTAAAGAGAGGATGGAGCATACGCGAAACGGTACGCGAAATAGTACGCGATACGCGAAATCAATTGATTTTTTGCGTACAAAAATGGAAGTTCAGTGATCGCACACACTCAGTGATACACCTAAAAATACTGAAATAGTGATACACCTAAAAGTAATGATTCTACCAGGAGCAATAGGATCCTAGGTTATTGTTGGATACGTTCTTTAGAATCACATATTAGATCCTCAAAAAAAAATATTATTCTAAAGAATGAATTCAACAATAACCCAGGACCCTATTGCTCCTGGTAGTATCATTACAGATCAGTATTTTTAGGTGGATCACTGAG